>OVAN01008888.1:0-17609 GCA_900406275.1 Anastatica hierochuntica | reverse complement strand
ATAAATTTGAAAGAGAAAATAACCATTTTAAACTTATTGCTCTCAGAAAAAAAGCTTCTTCTTCTTTCTCTTACTAAAATTGAAATCGGCAAAATCAAATTTGTTGATAGAGAGAAGATCTAGTAGAAGANAAGATCTGGAGTGGAACAAAATAAAATAAATTTGAAAGAGAAAATAACCATTTTAAACTTATTGCTCTCAGAAAAAGCTTCTTCTTCTTTCTCTTACTAAAATTGAAATCGGCAAAATCAAATTTGTTGATAGAGAAGATCTAGTAGAAGGGGTGAGAAAATCAGCTCAAGCGATGGGGAAGAATGCATTTCAACTCCCTCTTGCAGCTTTT
This sequence comes from Anastatica hierochuntica, assembly GCA_900406275.1. Lineage (NCBI taxonomy): Eukaryota > Viridiplantae > Streptophyta > Magnoliopsida > Brassicales > Brassicaceae > Anastatica > Anastatica hierochuntica. The sequence goes on along the minus strand of OVAN01008888.1, from coordinate 17,266 downwards.
CTACTATGCTTGATCGTAGCTTCCCATGCCGCTATTCACAGGTATGACCAACCCTTTACTGTACGCACCGATGTCTCTTTCATCCGTGGCGGTAGCGAAGGTCTTCAAGCTTCATCATTCATCAGGTAACTCACTCCCCTTCTCCATCAACGGAATCAAAAAGTTCCATTGCTTATGTTGTCTAGTCAATGTATGGACAATCCAACTTCCCTACATGAAGAAAAATTCAAAAAATATGACAAAATTGTTTTAATGTATAGTTGCATCTTTCACTGGCATAGGATGATGGTCAAAGAGGTTTGAAACATCNCATTCATCAGGTAACTCACTCCCCTTCTCCATCAACGGAATCAAAAAGTTCCATTGCTTATGCTGTTTAGTCAATGTATGGACAATCCAACTTTCCTACATGAAGAAAAATTCAAAAAATATGACAATATTGTTTTAATGTATAGTTGCATCTTTCACTGGCATAGGATGATGATCAAAGAGGTTTGGAACATCTGTTGTCTCCATCTCTTTAGATAATAGAGATTTTATATCGGTTACTCCACTTATTTAGGCCGTATATGAAGTTTTAAGAAATTAATTGATAAAAAATAGAAACGATGCCTATGTACCATGAACGAAAGTTTAGAATACCTTAATATATATGTAGAATGTGGTANAAAATATGACAATATTGTTTTAATGTATAGTTGCATCTTTCACTGGCATAGGATGATGATCAAAGAGGTTTGGAACATCTGTTGTCTCCATCTCTTTAGATAATAGAGATTTTATATTGGTTACTCCACTTATTTAGGCCGTATATGAAGTTTTAAGAAATTAATTGATAAAAAATAGAAACGATGCCCATGAACCATGAACGAAAGTTTAGAATACCTTAATATATATGTAGAATGTGGTAAGAAATTTAAAAAAAAACACTAAAGAGTATAAACTTCATTTTATAGAGCATTTACAAAAAAAAAAACTCTATATTTACGTAGGGGTTAACCCACTGATTTTGAGGAAAATTCAAAAAAACTACATATTTCACCTAAATCAATGGACTAACCTCTATAAAATTTATATTTTATATAGAAACGAGAACAACTAAGGTCCCAAACCTCTTTAATCTTCAACCTATGTTAGTATTAGATGCATCTATGCATTAAAATAAAAATATCATATTTTTAATTTATCGTAATATATGTGGGTTAACTAACCCCTACTAAAATATCTATTTTTTTCCGAAAAATGAAATATATATGTTGAGTTTAGCTTCATTAGTGTTGTGTAAAAAATACCTAACCACGCTAATTTGTTCTTTTTAATATGCCTTATATATAGTTAAAAGAATTCGTTAGTTTTGATATTCANAAATATCATATTTTTAATTTATCGTAATATATGTGGGTTAACTAACCCCTACTAAAAGTTCTATTTTTTTCCGAAAAATGAAATATATATGTTGCATCACTAAGTTTAGCTTCATTAGTGTTGTGTAAAAAATACCTAACCACGCTAATTTTTTCTTTTTAATATGCCTTATATATAGTTAAAAGAATTCGTTAGTTTTGATATTCAAATGCATCAAAAACTATGATTCTGTTAATACTTATACTAAATTTTGTTATCCAAAATCACAAGATTTACTAGGTTTTGTTTTTATGTGTCGATTTGAAAATAATAATAATTATTTATGAGCAAAACATAAGCAAAATGTGAGAAATATACATAAGAAAAAAGTGAACAGTATATTAATTGATTCATGTGTAAATAGTTTCTAACAAACATATCATTTTAACCAAATCTAAAAAATTAAAGAAATAGATGAAATCAAAGAACAAAACAAAAACATATAAAATTAACCATTGGAATGAATTAAAAAGCATAATAAATTTGAAAGGAATTTATATATATTATTCATTTGTAATTATTTAAAAGTAAAAGGAAACCAGAAATCAGATATAAATGTGACATAAATTTTTTAAAAGTAATTCTTACCTCCAATGAAAATCCATCTTTTGTTATCGTCGCATTTCCTTTGGTCCATAGGATATAATAATTCATTTGAGAATTAGCCGCTCGGATCATTGCTTTCCATTACTTTCAAGAATGCGGACGCGTTCTTGTACTTTTTAATCGCTCCATCAATGCTAAGTTTCTGTTCTTTCCCAATGTGGCAATGCATTATACTTTTTAACCCATTTTCTCAGTTTCTTCGACAAAATGTTCGNTTTGAAAGGAATTTATATATATTATTCATTTGTAATTATTTAAAAGTAAAAGAAAACCAGAAATCAGATATAAATGTGACATAATTTTTTTAAAAGTAATCCTTACCTCCAATGAAAATCCATCTTTTGTTATCGTCGCATTTCCTTTGGTCCATAGGATATAATAATTCATTTGAGAACTAGCCGCTCGGATCATTGCTTTCCACTACTTTCAAGAATGCGGATGCGTTCTTGTACTTTTTAATCGCTCCATTAATGCTAAGTTTCTGTTCTTTCTCAATGTGGCAATGCATTATACTTTTTAACCCATTTTCTCAGTTTCTTCGACAAAATGTTCATACAGTCGCAATGTTAGTATATCTTTGGCTCGGTAATATATTATATCAAAGTCTACGACTTCTTTCTTTTCAGAGATAAGTCGAAGAAGATGTGACAAAATGCATTAGAACACTATAGTAGAGTTCAAGATCACATAGAGATTTGATCCAAATTGGCAGTCAGCCAATTTGAGTGCTCACTCCTAGCATGCTGCACTATACTTTCATGCTCCGGCTCTACCCCTTGGAAAAATTTATGATTCCTTCCTCTCCTTCCATAAAAACCACATAGTCCAAACAAAAACCTCAGTGGAGTCAGTCTGCTCTAACTCCTTCGGAAATTTCCAAAAAAAGGTGATCGGTGTTTGCGAACACCTAGTTTGTAGGAAAATCTGAATTCATGATCGAAGCATCAAAAAGATTTCATACCCTTATGGAATTAGGACATTCGAAGAAAACATGATTACCAGATTCCTCAGCAAGACCAAATCTTCTACACGTAATATCGCTTATCACCCCTCGCTGTGAGATTCGTGTTGAAACTGCCAAAACATCTGATAGTGCATGCCAGACAAAATGTCTGATCTTTAAAGGACAATCCAATTTCCATACATGAGCTTTCAGAATATTTACTGTGNAGTCGAAGAAGATGTGACAAAATGCATTAGAACACTATAGTAGAGTTCAAGAACACTATAGTAGAGTTCAAGATCACATAGAGATTTCGATTCGATTTTGATAAAGAGATTAGGTATCGTTGATGAAGATTTTGACTTGCGTGAAAGGAATACTGAAATATGTTTAATGATTCAATTCACCGCGAGTCCCATGTGCACGTAATGGTCATTCCAGAATTGAAACTATCTAGACAGGAGCCTGACGACATCATATGATCTTGGGTTCCAATAACCGGATAGCCGGTGAATATAATGCCTAATGCCAAAGAATATTTTGAAACATAAAGCTGGAAGTGAGTAAATAGTTTATGTGAACTTAACCAAAATTGTCGCTTACATGTAATGAGAGAGTGATCAAATCTATAAATAAGCTCTTTATGAATAGAATATCCCAATGTAATCTTACCTTTAGCTCTTTGTAATCTTTTTCAACATCTTAACGGTTATTAATCTTTTTTTGTTAGCCAAATTAAATTTCAAATGGAACTGTGAAAATCGGAATTAACAAACTATGGAAATCCGAATTCAAGCGAGGAAATTCGGATGACAAAGTACAACAAACTTTATAAACAATACATTTGAGAAGTAAGTTTGCCACATGTCATCAGTACAATACATTTCACAAAAAAATGACATGGCTTAAGAACGATGACATGGCTTTTCTATTATGTGGTAGTTTTAAAAAATTTCGAAAATATTTAATATTCCTTGTATTCCATAATGATAGACTTTTTAGACTTTTCACACGATTAAAAAATAGTTAATGTATCACAATAAAAGCCTTAATTTATTTGTTTTTTTTTGTCACGACCTTAATTTATTTGTAAAACACAAATTTCTATAACTTTAAACAAATATTTTTACTCAAAACTTCTTAAATTCAACAATTTATTATTTTTAATTATTAAAGATGCATAGAAAATCTAAAAAATCTCACTTTGTGAAAGAAATTTTTTTTCAAAACATCCATTTATCTTACAAATAAGATTTGAAGGAAATTTATCTTACCTTTTTTTTTTTGATATTTCCAAGGTTAAAATTAACCGTTTAAGCAAAAAAAACAAAAACAAATCTAATTAGAGAGTCTAACGATGCATTGTAAAATAATAATTCCTAAATAAAATTAAAACCAATGATTTCTTTCTAGAAGTTTGAAAATATTTTATTTGAAGAATCATTTTACTTTTCTTAAAAAAAATACCACATAGTAAGCTTTTGTTCAAAAAACCATCATATGAAATTTTATTTTTCTAGAATACATTAACTTAACTTTTTTTAAATACCACAAATATTGTAAATGAATTTTGAAAGTCAAAGGGGTTCAATAATAGAATGTGAAAAAAAAATAAAAACAAATTTTAAAATGATTGATTTTAAGATATTGTGAAGTTTTTAAAGGTAATTTATGGAATTCCATCAAGAATGACAGCAAAATAATAGAGAATTGATTCTTCATTTTTTTTTTGGGAATTCTACTAAATTCCTTTGAAATGAAAACAAAATAAAAGATATCTTAAAACTGAATAACATTAACTTTTAATGAAATTAAAAATAGAGAAATTGAATAACACCAGAATATGGAGTAATTTAATAGAATGACTCTAAATACTCGATCCAATAATCTATAAATTTAAGAGAATTTATTTAACCCTATAATTAAATAGAACTTTCCACTCTTTCAAATTCAATAAAATTCTTTAGTTGAATAAAACTCCTAAGTTTTGTAGTTTTGAGTTATTTTGATGGTTTAAAATCAAAGTCACAATAAAATAGCTGAATATATTGTTAACAAGACGGGTATTATTTCGGGGTGAGGCCAATGGAGTAGTGACCTTTTGCTCCCTAAGAAGTACACTTTCCAGGCATCTTGTTTTAATCGTCTCTATGTGCAAGCCTACCGTCAGTGGCATTAGCTCGTGGGTACTTCTTCTTGGAGTCGTATACTTTGTCGCAGGAGAGGCTCTTGGATTGGCTGAGAAAACAGGAAACGATGAATCTTTTCATCATTGGTCTTGGTCAGAACCCTTCAGGTACGACTTTCTTTATCTCATTGACGAGTATCGGAGTTAATGTTGAATCGAAACAAACGAGTAGACTCCACGTGAGGAGTATTTAGTAGCTTATATGTATTGATTCTATATGCCGGTTTGTAAACATTTCCATGCTTTAGATATTTTCCTCAATATGTAATGATCTATCAATCCCATCTTGGCTAGAGACAGTCTTCTGTGTAGTTCCTAGCGACATTAATGTTAGTAATATCAAACTAAGGGAGTTTAGTTTCTTTTCGTAGAGTTTTGCCCGTCGAAGAGCATCTAATGCTTCGGTTTGTTTCCTTGAGCGTTTCAGGGTCACAGCTTTTTCTTTCTCTGCTTTGATTCGTTACTCCAATTGACTACTCTCCTTGGCTGGATTCGGGTTCAAAGCTTTGCGCACTGGTTTCGCAGCAGGTTGTGTCGCCCGCGTCTATTGTACACACCAACGGATTCACAAGGCTGTCAAAGTCCGATAGCTTTGAGAGCAGACAAGAGTTGAGGATCGAGAAAATCTTCCACTGCTACATCTTCCACCTGTACTGTACTGAGCTTTGATAGTTTTGGCAATTTCAAAATCAGCTTCTGCTTCTTGCATTTTACCTTCCCTCGGAAGCTTCATGGCTTGAAGTTTGTGGCTTAGCGACTCTTGCTGCAGCTTAAAACGGTCACGGCCCGATATTGCCTTTGGAGCTGAACTTGGAAGGATTATTTTCTTTCTCTCGAGCAAGTGGATGCGTTGCAGAAACCATATCTTCTCGTATGGAACCACTCCAACAGATTTTGCTTGTTGCAATGCCTCTTTGGCTTCACTCATTTTTCCTTCTTTCTTGTGTAAGGATGTTATGAGGAGTTGTATTTTGAGCCGAAGCCGATTCGTGTGCCACTGTTTTGTTCACTGATGTGACCGTTTCCGAAACCAAAGTCTGACTGGTGAGACCTCACACAATGCTCACCAGTCAGATAATCCATCATATTTTGGTTGCGGCTGCGCCGATTGAGAAACAACTCTACAATCAGTTATCCCAATGTGCGCGAAAGGAACCGGATTTCTTGGAGGAGATCAAGTCTCCTAACAAAGTCATAACTATCTTGTGCAGTATGAGAGACAAGCAGATTTTACTGCGATGTTCATACAATCATACACTAGTGGTAATGATATTACGATTAGCTAGTTGACAATAAAATATTTTCAGTGTCATCAAACATAATTGTTAGATAGTATATTAAAATATTAAACCAAACTCACTTATCATAATTTTATACATTGAAATATCTAGATCAATCTTTCTAACAAAAACATCACCCGTTGTACAATTTTGCATGTTTTACTCTTCTTCACTTGCTGAAATTGCAGATCAATCTGACCAACTCACAGTCAACCTACAGCATTTTCTTCTAATCTGTGCAAGACTATATAAACATCGAAACTATGTCGTTTTGACAATTTTAATAATCCCAAAATTATTAAATTGAAAAATTGAACCTACGATATTCAATCGTTCATTCTGAACCCAAAAAAAAATCGTCAAGAGAAATCAAACTTTGATAACGTTTAATGGAAAAAGGAACAGTGTGTATATCAGAAGAACAAGTCATACATTAAAAAGGAGTCGGATCTTCTCATTGATATTCGGCAGTCTTGGTCTTGAATTCTTCGAGCAAATCCTCGATGCTCTTCACCGAGTGGGCTGCACTATCTCTCAGCCGAACACTCACCTTAAAATGGTAACCCAAAATGTTCAGACATAACAAATTATGTAATCGCTCTGAGAGACTCAAAAAATAAGGTGACCATTGCACAAAATCACTAACTAACCTGTCCTGTATTAGCTTCAGTTTCACCAACTACCAGTATGTAGTTGTACTGCGCTAACTGAGCTTCCCGCACCTTCACAAAATCACAATATCATCATTCACTAGTGATAATAACATAAAGTAAGTCGATATCGCAAAAGTTGTATAGATTTTCCAGAAGAGTCTACATGAAAAAGAAATTAGAAAACAAAGGACACTGAAAAACGGAAATGGTTACCTTCTTATCGATCTTCCTGTCTGTCATGTCGGCATCAACATAGTACCCAGCTTCATGAATTTGCTTCTTCACCTGTTTGAAAGTATGGGATCAAATATAAACCAGAGAGATTAGATAATGCAAAGGAAAAGACGGAAGGAATCACGGGTTTTTTTCGTTTAAGAATGCAGCCACAAACGTAACCTGCAATGCATACTCCTCAGATTTCTTTGATATAGGGCAAACTATGGCCTGGCGAGGACTAAGCCAGAAGGGCCATTTCCCTTTGTAATGCTCCAGCAAGATGGCAAACATACGTTCCACAGATCCCAACACGGCTCTATGTATCATCACAGGCCTCTCCCTCTTCGCCTCGTCTTCAGCTGAGTATTCCAATTTGAAGCGATCCGGAAGTTGAAAATCAAGCTGTGATGAGACGACAAGAAACACACAATCATCAACCCCAGCAATGACTATAGCAGCAAGAATAATTCAAGAAACCGAAAAGGGGTCCAGAACGTAACCTGTAAAGTAGCACACTGGAATTTCCTATTCATTGCGTCCGAAACCGTGATGTCTATCTTTGGGCCGTAAAATGCCCCATCTCCTTCGTTCAACTGCCAAAACAAGACATTTTAAAATGACTGCGGACTCTGTGAATAAACTTAAGAGTATTGCACAACAATTGCCAATACCTGCCATGGCTTTCCAAAAGCTTCTAGGGCTACTTTGAGATCCTCTTCAGCTTTATCCCATGTTTTTAAATCTCCGAGGTACTTCTCAGGCCTCTGAAATTTAAAATATGCAAATAATGAACCATATGAACATATCATGCAAAGTCAACAAGTTTTTTTGGTAGATGCACTGATGTTACCGTTGAAAGCTTTAGCTCATAGGTAAAGCCAAAAACTTTGTAGGCATAATCAATGAACTCCAACACACCCTTCACTTCGTCCGTAACCTACAAACAGATAAAATTACTTACAAGAAAAGCGGGAGGAAATGGAGCTCTACCATTTGCTAGATAAGAAATATATATCACAAACCTGGTCCTCTTTACAGAATATGTGTGCATCATCCTGAAAAAAGTATCCAAACATTATATAAAGTAACATATATGCAGCATGGAAAAGGGATAAAATGGTAAACAAGGATACAAAAATATACCTGCTGAAACCTTCGGACACGAGTCAACCCACTAAGTGCTCCACTTGCCTCATTGCGGTGTAACACTCCAAAGTCAGCCAGTCTAATAGGTAACTCTACACGCCATACAAGCCATATAAAGATGATGTCAGCAAATATAAATCATACAAAACTTCTTTTGTAAGATTTAAAAAGAGGAAACATCATCCATAACGTCTTTGGTCATCGGTTAAATTACAAATTATACTTTGGATCAGAATCCCCTGTCATAGAAAAAATCAGCACTGAGTAATCCACAAGAGAGTTTTGATAGTCTATCATGCAGTAAACTTTAATTTCTCCTACTAATGTCATTCCTATATCTGTTTTTGATGATACCAAATTGAACTACAGGAACAAAGTCACACCTCTATATGAGCGAACCCTGTGTTGGAACATCAAGCAGTGACCAGGGCAATTCATAGGTTTGAGCCCAAACTCTTGCTTTTCAATCTGCACAAGGAACATTTGCAAAAGGTATCAGAGTGTAAGATATAACTTAGCCAAATATTAGCTTCAAGGGAGCTGCTTGCTAGAGTAACAGAGTCGAGGGGACTCGTAATCTTTCCGAGTGCTCTTACATCAAACGTAAACATATTCTCTTTGTAATTTGCAGCATGTCCGGATGTTTCCCACAAATTCATGTTGTACATATTTGGTGACATAACCTGCCAGATGCAAGATTATTTTAGCGACCCCACTCATCAAGTTTATTAACTATGATATGAGATCTAAGAAAAACCTCTGTGTAACCCCTTTTCCAATATTGCTCCTTAATGAACTGCATCAACTTGTTATATACGCGAGTGCCGAGCGGAAGGAAGAACCAACTCCCAGGGCTGAAGCTCAAGGATGGTGAATATATATTTAAGTGAAAAGAAAAAAAGAACACAAAGTATATTAGCACTGATATAACCTGAGTGGATGACAAAAGAAAAGCTCCTGCTTTTGGCCCAACAGTCTGTGGTCATATTTTTTCGCTTCTTCTAGAAATTGAAGATATTTCTACAATGATCAAGCAAAAATAATAGATATCATGCATACTAAGGATGATGTTAGCTGGTTAAATCATTTAAGAAGTGTGGATACCTTCAACTGTTTCTGATCTGGATAAGATATGCCATATACTCTCTGCAAACTTTCACGGTCTTTGTCACCCCTCCAGTAAGCTGATGAGGCCTGAGAGAATATATTGGTCAGCATAAGAAAACAAACTAGAATCTGCAGAGGTGTATCTACTAGAGATATAGCAGATAACAATTCACCTTCAAACACTTGAAAGCTTTCACAAAGGAAGTGTTTGGTATGTGAGGTCCACGACATAAATCCACCAAAGGGCCACATCTGTAGACAGTAATGGTCTTATCCGCAGGCAAATCGTTAATGATTTCGACCTAGATAATTAACAGCAGAAGAATAAGTCCAAATAACAGATCAACGAGGCCAGAAATTAAAGTGTGATTAGGGGATCATAAAAAATTCAATTATATTAATACACAGCTTAATCGACCTTAAAATTATTATCAGAAAACATCTCGAGCGCCTGCTCCTTTGTCACTTCAATCCTTTCAAATGGTTGAGCTTCCTGAGATGTAAATAGAAGAAAATCAAACCAATAGAAAATATGACTGCAAGTTGGGCGCTTTCAAAATCCAGACTAAAGATGTAATAATACCTTAGCAGCCTTTGCAGCACCAGCTTCAATGGTAGGAAAGTGATCGTCGTTCAGGCCCAATTTACCGTAAAACCCATCATAGTAGAAACCCTGCAACAACAATCCACTCCTAACATCAGCGATATCAGCAGTTGCACAAGAGTACAGTGAACTACCAAGAACCAGAAAAGATGATTTCCTACATTATTTTACTACTCTTAAAGCCAGAGAAACATCCAAAAGAGAAACCGTACTTCACAAATGACTTTTGAACATGATAGAAAGAAGATAACAATTATCACAAACAAACTGTTCTGACCTCTCCTCTCGTTGTACACGGTCCTATGCATAGTTTACACCCATACTCCTGCTCGAGAGCCTGCACTCAAATCACACCCATATCCACCGTAAACGGATCATTCACCACTAACAAAATCTTGACTAAATCATATAAGCTTAAAAATCTTTACCTGACCAAGAATGTGTGCACTAGAATGCCAAAGAGTATCTCGACCTTTGTCGCTATCGAATTTGAAAAGCTCAAGCTTACAATCACCTTCTAGTGGTCTATTCATATCCCAAAGCACATCATCAACAGCTGAAATTAAAGCAGAATTAGCCAAACCCTTTGAAATCTGCGACGCAATGTCCATTGGTGTAGTCTCCCATTTTCTTCCTTCTTTGACATTTCCATCAGGCAACGTAACCCTAAGTAGACAACAACAACCAGAGATCAACAAGACGAAAACAACAACATATAAACATCAGCAGCGATCGTATTTACTTGATTGGATCGTGTGGGAGAGACTTAAGCTTCTCGAGCTGATTAGCTTGGATCTGCTCAAAGAGCTTGATACGCTTAGGGATTACAGCAGAGAGATATGATTCATCTTTTGAATGGTTATTAGCTGCCATTGATGGAACAGTACAAAAGGAAGATGCAGGCGTGAAGAGAAATGGTTGAGACGGAGACGAAGAAGAAGAAGAATATAGAGAGGTGTGACGACGAAACGAGCGAGCCGAAAGACGGAGGAGCATCAAATGTTAAAACGGAGGAGCCGTCGAAAGGTTTTGTGTTATCTGATATTAGGGTTTTCTTTCCTAAAGTGACAAAAACAAAATCGAACCAAACCGATCTGATATTCGGTTTAGTGTTGGTTAGCCCTAAACATCAGTTTGGTTCAGGTTGTTTTTGTTTCTGAAATAGATTCAAGGCTGGGCGTCGGAGTCGTTTTATGAGTTAGGGAATGCGTGTAGCTGTATTCCTGTTGGAAATAGTATCGGATTGGGTTCGCTCGGATATTGAATTGGATCTATTCGGGTATTAGATATTCGATTTTTCGGAGGTTTGGACCATTCGGATAATTTTCTCGGTTCGAGTTCGGATCAATTCTATATTTGGTATTAGAAACCGTCTTATATCCGAAAAAATTATCGTTCGGTTCCATTTCAGATATGTAACAATTTATGTTCGATTATTTTCGGATATGGTTCGGTATTTAAGAATAAAATATCCGATATCGACCTGAAAAACCGGTAATGAACAACAACACAATCTCATTTTAGTGTTAATGTGTTACATTTAAAGGACAATAAGTAAGAAAGTAGGAAGGATTAGAATCAAAGTATACTTTGTTATTTAGAGCTTCCAAGTTACATTTCGATCCTATCTGCAGGAACTAAAGAGAAGATTAAGCATTGGTAGCCGTTTGATCTTATTGTTTGATCTCCGGTTCTCCTCGCGAGCTACTTCTCTTTACCATATGTTTCTCATTTTGACGATCTACTTGTATCGCTTACGAGCTACTTCCTCATTTCTTTTAAGTTGTAAAATGTCAAACATAAAATGAAGAATTTATACACCGGAAACGAACCTACTATACAAGAAAATTTCAATGTAATACTCCAAAATCAATTTGAGAGAGGATCGAAGGAGAAGAGTCGTCTTTGTTCATCGGTGGGATTTCTGAGCAATCTGCAGAAGATCAAAGTGGCTGCAACAACTGATAAAAGAGACAGAACCGTGAGAAACCCGAAATGAGAAGCGTCATTCGCAGCTATGGCTACTCCAAGCATCAGCGATTCAGCTAGACTAGCCACTGAGATCTCTGTCGCACCGATTAGATTCGCCTTGGATGATGGAATTCCGGTTTGAAGTATCTGAGCTCCCACAACGCCGTAAGACATGTGACCTAGCCTCGATAATACCTGCATTTGTTTCGCCTTTTGGTCAAATTAAAACTCTTCTGCTACAGTTTCCGGAGAGAGAGAGAAAGAAGCAACATACGATCATGGACAAGAAGAAGAAGAGTGGACTTCTCTGGGATAGAGAAGAGCTCCAATACACAGCAACAGCAACACCAAGAACCGAAGCTTGGAAAAACAATCCTACTGCACCAGCCTACATCGTTTTAAAACACACCAAAACAATACACATTAACAAGCTTGAACGCAATACACGTTCAAGAGACTAAATGTCAGAAACGAATTCGACCTTTAGAATGCCAAATCGTTTGACTAAGTTTGCTGATAAGAAGGTTGCAGCAACGCCCATAACAGCGCATAATCCACTGAAACCCCCAATAACTGATGGATTCACACCTGTTGATAACACAAATTTGGTGATGCTTTAGGGCGAGTAATAAGGCAAGAACTCTCACTCATGTGTAACTTTGAAATGAATCATTGATAATCACGGTTTAAGAAACATACATTGTTGTGTCAGAAATGCAGTCATCAAACTGCCTGGGGTGAGGACGATGTTGAAGTAGAGAAGAACATACGCAAGGCTAGCAGGAAGAACTGGCTGCTGAATATATTCTTTCCATCCAAGCCTAATAGCTTCCATGCCCGTACCAACTGAAGAACAAAGTATATCGCATTTGTGATAAATAAATTCTTAGCGCATATAATATGCTTATTTAAACATTTTGGGTAAAAAGGTTTTTCTTACCAATGCTTTCTGCATCAGAGTGAGGTCCTTCGGTAGTACAGCTGCTCTGGGAGCATTTAGGACGATCGAGAACTCCAGAGGAGAACTTGTTGGTCAGCCATATAAGAGCTGTCTGGAAATAACAGATTTGTCGTTTAGAAGTGCAAGAGAGAACGAAGTCCTAGCAAGATTTGTAAGGAGCAAGTGCAACTGCCTATAGGATCTGAAGCAAGGGGTTCATTACGTGCTCGTGTGTAGATGATGCTGAACAACATCACTATAATGTTGATGTCAGAACATTGTCTAGGTAACAGAGCTAATACTACCAGATCTAAACTCAGCTCAAATAATTTTCCAAAACCTAAAATAAAGAGCTCGTCACAAATCATTCGTTATAGTACAATTGGAGGACTGAATGAGAGAAGCCGAACCAAAAGTTCATAGGACATCGCTACTTACCATGGTTGGCAATGAACCCATCATCAGTGTCGCAGCGAACTTTAAGCAGGTCACAGGTTCATACTTGGACAGAAGTATGCCAAATAATGTTGTCCCAGCGATCTATTTAAGGTTACAATTTGGTCATTTGATGGATAACCGGGTTCAAAGAGCATAAAAGCATACAAAATCCATGAGAACTACTGTACCTCGCAAAGCAGATCAATCCTGTTGAGGACAGCATTTGCTTGTGCAAGAGCAATTGGTCTGTTTATGCCCGCCAACTACCAAAAGGTAAAGCAAGTACTGTTCAGTCGGTCTTTCTTCTGATGAAAATAAGTATTCTATGGAATCACAAAAAAGCATACCAATACAACCCAATCACGTTCTATTGCAACTCCAGATGCTATTCCGCATAGACTGTCAATGGCCCCTAAGAATATCAATGCAAAAAACCACGGCTGCAGAAGAATTGATGACCCTGATGTGAAACGAACCGTATATGCATGGATTATCATTGCTGCAGAGAGTACTTGAGCGGCTGCCTGAACATGTAGATATAAAAAAAAAGTTTATGACAAAAACTTAACTGCGATCACAGAAGCTACAGGATAAAACGAAGAAGTCAATTGTGATCCTTGTATGTAACTGTACTATACTGGGTAATTTGGATCTCTTGATAAGGTTACCTGAACAACATTCAACGAGATATATGTAGGAACTCTTGGACTATGATCCATATACTTTCCAACGACTGGACCCCCAATAATTATCGCCACTTTGGTGACAAACCCCATGACTGCCACAGGTAGTAAGCTCGGATGTAGCATTGCAATGGCGGACGGCCAAGCAAAATTCCAAAGTTGTTCAACCAAATTCCCAACCAAACAGCTTGCATATAGAACTGATAAAATCAAGGAAAAGCCATCATATAGGTGAATGCCATAAACGAAAAAGGCAGCTTAAGAGATAATCATGGTGTTTAATATGATGAATTCTCGAGAGCTCTAACCATATAATCCTTCAGGGTGAGCAGGTGTGGCTGCAAGTGCAGTCTGCTCCTCCTCAGACAGGACCTAAAACCAAGAGCAAGAAAAAGAAAAATCGATTTGCTTAAGCAACACTGTAAGAAAATGTTAAAACCTAATAAAGGAATTTTAAACGCTTAACCAAAAAAGGAGATGACATACGGGCAATGCTGTCAAAACCGTATCAACGAAAGTACACTCGGTGAGTAAGCTCAAAGATTCAGTTACAGCGATATTAGTATCGAGATGAACAATTGGAATAGAATGATCCTCAGTTGGAGCTGGCAAGTCCTCGTGGATGTTATCATCAGTAGTTACAAACTCATGACATACATCGGTGTTTATAATCGAACACCTTGAACTAAAGTTGTTTAACCTAATCATGAGTAACGAAAAATTTGCAATTAGCAAACTATAATGAAGATATACAAACAGCAAGATCAACCACAAACTGTTGATTCCAGAAATTTTCGGATTCGTCTAAACTATTCAAGTTTCTGAAGCAATAGCAGAATAAAACCTAATTCGAATGCGATAGATAAGAATCAATTTGGCAAAAACCTGCGAGGAGAAGATGAGGCTGATGAGCTGAGACTTAACCATCTGCAAGAAGGGAAGCGATAGCGAAGTCTAGAAGAAACCGTCGGCGATGGTAAATAAAGGGGTTTCTCCACCGGAAAACGAAATAGAAAATCGAACGACGACGGCGATTGCCTGAACAGAGCCATGGAAACAACCATTTTAGCAGAAAATATCGATTCACCTCCTCTTCCTCTTCCTCCTCTCCTTTCTTCAAGCAATCGAAGTTCGTTATCTTCAGCTTCTTCACCAAACTCATGCAGCCTCCAAAATTTCGAAAATTTTCATCTACTTTTCACCTATGGACTTAGTCACTGGAGATTCGTTTCCTTTTCTTTCTTTTTGAACCTTATCTATGGTGGTTCAACACACCCTTACGCGAAAGAGAGGTATAGAGGCTAGAGAAAATTTATTGTGTGAGGGAGATATTAAGCCACGTTGGTTTCCTTTACCAATTATATATTGACACGTGTCTATTCTCCTTGGTGGAGATTACTAGTGTATTATGATGTCATCTTTATATTATTATTTGAAAAGTAAAGTTAAATAAATAATTTTTAGTTTGTAAAAATTTGTATCAAATATCATTAGAAACAATATATAATACAAAAAAAAGTTAAATTATGTTCGTAAAATGGAGAAATCTCATTTTAGATTCTCATGATATCTTTTTTAAAAAATCATCATAACAATTATATTTATTTTAAAAATAAATAAACGAATCTTTTTTTTGCAACGATTATTTATAAAATAATATAAAAGTATAAATTTCGAAATAAATAATATATTTTTGAATACAATATTAATGTATGATTAATTAAGTATATAAAATAAAGAAATTCTTGATTTTTGAAACAAAAAAATATAAATATTAAAAAGTTAAGAAAAATATTTTAATTATAATATAGAAGTGACTAATAGTTTATCTTGAGTAGTTTTAACTAAATTTTTTTAAAGAAAAATATGATATTATTGCGGGTTAATTGAGACAAATATTACTATAGAAAACATGATTTAGTTCACCTCAGATTTAAAATTAATAAACACCAATAATTTAAAATTTTAAGTTATATAAAAATTTTAAATTAAAAAATATGATACCGCACGAATGCGCGGGTTAAATCCCAGTGATGTATTATTTCTTCAGTGATTTGAAAATACTAGTTAAATCTAATATTCTTATTTAAAAATTTATTATTAGATTTTTATATCTACACTATATTTTAACCAATTTGTAAGTGTTTCAAAGGTAAAAATGGAAAAAAAACTTATCCAATGATAAACTCTATTAAAAGTATATGGATTTAAAAGTTAGAAGAAATATTAAATCACATTTTAGTCAACCACTAAATCACATATCCTATCTATTAAAATTTTATCTATTAAAAGAAAAGTACAAAAAATTTTCATGTGATTTTTTAATTAGAAATGTTATTAAATATATCTAATGAATTAAAAGAAATAAAATTGACTATAATTATTCATTCACAAATCAAAATATTATGAAATATTAAAAAAATATAGTTATAAAGATAAGATATTTAAAAATAATTTATATAAACTATAAAAATTTAAGTTTAGTCATGTGATGTTTTTAAATAAAAAATATTCCAACGGATTTTATTTCGAGTATTAAATATTATCCAAACTGAATTTGTACCCAAACCCGTACGAGTACCCGAAAAATCCAAAAATTTCAAACCTAAACTCAAACCTGAAATTCAAAATAACTGAAAAATCTAAAAATTTTGAACCCGAACCCAAAACTCGAAATAATCGAAAATCTCAATCACGATACCCGAATACTCTGAACATGATCAACTATAAATTGAATACATAAAAATTAAAAAGCACTTGCGTGGTCGCGTGGGTCAAACTCTAGTCTTACCTTTTAAAAAAGAAGTACCGATTTAAAAATGGGAGACTTACAAAAATACACCTTTGTATTGTCTGTTTTTCAAAAATATCCCTACTTGAAAAATTTTTATTTTTACACCTCCCTTTTTAATGAAAAAGACCATTATACCCCTAGACTAAAACAAACCTAATTTCTGATTTTCTCATATCGTCGACTATTATCGACGGAGATTTTGGGGAGATTACGACGATAATTTTTCTGGCGATATTCACAACGATCAACTGCGAATTTGGGGGCGATTTCCGTTAGTCGATCTTCGCAACAGT
>OVAN01008887.1:0-17609 GCA_900406275.1 Anastatica hierochuntica | reverse complement strand
GAAGTAGCTTCCGATCAGTGAACCACCGTGAACCTCCTTCTCTCTCTCTTCGTGAACTCTTCTCCTTGTTAACTCTCTCTCTGTTCCCTCTCTCTTGACTTTGTACCTATTTTTTTCTCTGTATCCCTCTCTGTTTCTGTTGTTGTTGTTCTGAAGAAGAAACAAAGTTAGTTGGAATCGGTTATAACTGATCCAACAACCAAAAACGATGGCGTTTAGCTTTAGAGCTTTTGGCGAACTGGGTCTCGCCTTTGTGGCCCAATGGACCGATCCACTTAATCATTTTAGCCAAAACGACAACTCTTCATCATTCTTGTCCTGAAACTCCTGAACAAAACTCAGTAGTTGAGCGAAAACATCAACATATATTGAATGTAGCTAGATCTTGATTGTTTCAATCTCATGTTCTTTTAGAATTTTGGGAGGATTGTATTTTAACTGCTACATTCTTAATCAATAGGTTACCTTCTCTGGTCATAGATAACAAAACTCCCTTTGAAAGACTCACAAGAAAATAACCTACTTATATAGATTTAAAAGTGTTTGGGTGTCTTTGTTATAGTTCTACATCCATTAAGAATAGACATAAGTTTGACCCAAGGGCTAGATCATGTGTATTTCTAGGATATCCTACAGGTTTTAAAGGATTCAAGCTATTAGATATAGAGACACACTCCATTTCTATTTCAAGACATATCATTTTTCATGAGGATATTTTCCCTTTTGCATCTTCTCATGTCAAAGATTATGCAAAAGATTTCTTTCCTCATAATCTTTCACCTGCTATTCCTGATGTTTTGCCCTCTAAGCATTCATCTTCTGATGCATCTATATCAAAGATGACATCTTCTGAGGATCCTTCTCCTTATGAGAAACGACCTCGTAGACAAAAGAAAATTCCCTCTAATTTGCAGGATTTCTATTGCTATACTATAAGTAATAATAATACTCCTAATCACACTACTCCTTATCCTATGATCAACTTTATCTCTTATTCATTACTATCTGAGCCTTTCAAAGCCTTTCTTAAAACTATCACCAAAGTAAAAGAACCAAAGAAATATCTTGAAGCTTTGCTTGATAAGTTTTGGCGTGATGCTATGGGTGAAGAGGTTGGATCTATGGAAAGGACATACACTTGGTGTATTTGTGAACTTCCATCTGGTAAGATTCCATATGGCTGCAAATGGATTTTTAAAGTAAAATACAATGCATATGGGAGTATAGAGAGATATAGAGCTTGCTTGGTAGCTCAGGGTTATACTCAGGAGGAGGGTATTGATTATGGAGAAACATTCTCACTTGTTACCAAGTTATCTACTGTAAAGATTCTTATTGATGTGGCAACAAAGATGAATTGGTCTTTAACAACTATTTACATCTCAAATGCCTTTCTTAATGGCGATTTGGATGAAGAAATATTCATGAAACTTCCTCCTGGTTATTCTGATATCACAGGGAGTCAATTTATGAACTTAAGCAAGCATCTAGGCAAAGTTATTTGAAATTTTCATCTACCCGTATGTCTATGGGATTCAAAAAATTCAAACAGTGATCACACTTTGTTTGTCAGAAATGAGAATGGGAAATACTTGGAAGTGTTGGTCTACGTCGATGACATATTGATTGCCAGTAACAATGATTATGAAGTAAAGAAGTTTACTGATGAGTTACAGACGAGTTATAGACTCTTTTTAAGCTTTGTGTTCTTGGAGATTTGAAATATTTTCTTGATTTGGAGGTAGCTAGATCTTCTGAGGGAATCTTCATTTGTCAGCGCAAATACATTCTTGAGTTGCTGGATGATGCAAGTTTCTTAGGCTTTAAGCCCTCTTCAATTCCTATAGATCCTTCTATCAAGTTGTCTACAGACACATGAAATAAGCTAGAGAATCCTAAATTCTATAGAAAGTTGATTGGGAAACTCATGTATTTAGCTATCACAAGGCCAAATATTTCATTTTCCATCACTATACTGTGTCAGCTCTCTGCAAATCCTCGAGTCACTCATCTTAAGACTGCTCATAAACTGTTGAGTTATCTCAAAGGCACAATTGGTCAGGGTTTTTTATGCTGCAATTGGTGATTTTTCTCTATGTGCTTATGCTGATTCTGACTGGGCATCTTGCCAAGACACTAGAAAGTCCATCACAGGTTATGCTATGTTTCTAGGAGATTCATTAGTCTCTTGGAAATCTAAGAAGCAACGTACAATGTATTTGAGCACAGCAGAAGGAGAATTCAAGCCATGTCCAAAGCTGCCTGTGAAATGATTTGGATACAACGAATTATGAATGATCTTCAGGTTCCAATTCCTTTACCTGCTAATCTTTACTGTGATAATACAGTTGTGTTGCATATTGCAAACAATGGTGTTTTTCATGAGCGGATAAAGCATGTGGAATTGGATTGTTACAAGATTACGGAAAAGATTGATGATGGTTTGATCAAAACCATGCATGTTCGGACTCATCATCAGCTTGCGGATGTGTTGAAAAAGCCATTATATCCTTCTCTTTTTCATGAACTCATTGGCAAAATGGGAGTTGATAACATCTTCTCACCTCCATCTTGAAGGGGGGGGGGGATATTAGCCTTTGATGATTAAACAAATTTCATTTAGATTGATCCGATGTACATATATCTATTTCGGTTTAGTGTTGGTTTAGAGATAGGTGAGATAGATACTTGTATATTATCTTGTAACAAATACATTGGGTTCATTATGTTGAATAATATTGAAAATTTTAACAAACTCTCTCAATCTTCTAATAAGATATGAGAATGAAGAACATCTTTAACCGAAATTATTAACTAGCTCCACAAATTATTATATTGCTTCCAAATGAAATCAAGAGTCTAACCAAAAGAGTAACAATCCAATTCGTGTACAATAGAACTTCTATAAATTAATGTTCTATAAATTAATAATCGCAATAAATTAATAAATTTTGTCAGTCCAAAGTTGGGTTTATGTAAAATATGACCGGTTCCGGTAAAATAATAAGATAATAATTTTTTTGAAACTTCTTTGTAAATATATAGTCCTAATGGTATTATAAATTAATAATTATATAAAGTTATGTATAATATATAACTAAAATGATATACTAATATTGTCTGTAATGTTTTATATCTCTTTTTATATAATTATCTAATTTTAATTATTGCATAAAACTTTTATGAATGTCTTTTAAATTTATATTCCATTTTTAAGACTTTAAAGAGTTATAATGAATTTAAACCATAACTACTTACAAATCTATCATAATAAACATGATTATTAATTAAAGATAGTGGTATTTAAATTTTAAATTAATGAACATGTTTCATTTTACATTCGTAGTCCAATATTTTATTAACTTCTCTTTCTAATGTGATAATCGATAATGTTATATCGTAATTTCAAATTTATACATGTTATTTTTACATATAGATCGATTTAAATATTTGATATAATGTTATTTGAAGAATTTTTGTAAAACATATGCTAAAAATTAACCCTCTCTTTATAAATTAATAATATCGATTAATTAGTATCTCTATAAATTAATAATGTTAAATTAATAAATTTTTAAAGTTTCAACATTATTAATTTATAGAGGTTTTACTGTAGATGACAAAGCACTATATTTAAATTTTCACTTATCTATGACTTGATGTTATGAGTACATGCCTTATTTTACTACTAACTTAATTTAATAAATTCAATTTTGCTTATCACGCTTAGAAATAATTCCTAAAATATTTTGTAAACTGTTATAAAATATTAACTAGTGGTTTTGACATCAGCAATGCGTGAGATCATGTTTTGTTAACTCCGGAACTCCGGAAAAGAAGATCAGTTATGGCGTAAACTCCGGAAAAGAAGATGAGTTAGTTCTCGTCCCGGAGCACCTTGTGCCATGCCTCGCCCTCTACCACGAGAGCCTCTTCCACGTCCTGCGCCTGCGGAATTAGCTCTTTCATTCTACCACTCAGGATATCCGATCAACTACCAACAACCCTTTTTATCATGTTCGGTGTGGCCACAATGTGTGTGATAAGTATGAGGCAGAACATCCACCAATTCTATATCAATATCAGAGGAAGAATGCAGCGCAAAAGGAAGTTACAAGAGGCTTGAGTTAGCTTAACTACAATAATGCATAAATAAACTATGGTTAGAGGTCATTGTCTATTGCACATGGCTTGTCTAACAGCGGGAAGGAAGGGTTTATTAGTGACCAAGTAGTATAAATACGTAAGGGGTTGATTTGGGGAAAAGGCATCTAAGGAGATCTTTTGTCATTTGGGGGAGGTGAGAGAGATCCCAATATTTCTTTCTCAAATCTGTAAAACGTTCTTATCAGTATAATCTATATATTTCTCTTTTATTCTCTGTTCTATACAAAGAAGTTAACATCACACTTAACATTTGGTATCAGAGCAGTGAGATTCAAAGGAAAAAGAAAGATAATGGCAGCAAAGAAGATCGAAACCTTGGAGGAGAAGGTGGAGAGCCTTCAACGGGAGATGGGGAAGATGTCTATGATCGAAGAGTTTATGAAGGAGATCAGGCAGAAAGTGAACCAGATGGATGAACGTTGGGAGAAGAGGATGTCTTTGGATGAAGAAAAGCAATCATCTGTCACGGGAAAGACGTCTGAAACAGGAAACCAGACTCCTCAAACGGTCTTGGAGCAAGGAGGAGGATCGGGGAAGAACGTGATGAACACGGCGGAACAACCACCAACTGTTAGATCTGAGACAGTGGAAACAAGGATGCCTGCGGCGAGAAAGATGGAGCTCCCTGTTTTTGATGGTGAAAACGCAGACAGTTGGGTGCTGAGAGTGGATCAATATTTTGAGATTAATGATTTCTCAGAGGAAGAAAAGCTCAAGGATGTTCGGATGTGTTTTGATGACGAAGCATTGACATGGTATCGTTGGAAGAGGGATAGAAACCCATTCCGGAGCTGGGAGCAGATGAAGCTAAGGGTACTGGGAAATTTTTCCACAACCCAGGATACGACACCCGGAGAACGATTGTTAGCTCTCCGAAAAGAGGAGTCGGCGGCCAAGTTCTTCAAGGAGTTCATTGCTCTTGCCTCACACGCGCCGGAGTTGTCAGAACGCGTATTGGAGATGGCTTTTATGAATGCGTTAAAACCCAAAACCAGAGCGGGGGTAAGGATGTTGGAGGCCAAAACTTTGGAGAAGATGATGAAGGCATCAAAAATGGTGGAAGAATGGGCAGATCACGAAGGATCGCTGCCTGAAACTTTTTCTGGTGGATACGAGAAGATGTCTGGTCACGTGGGGGTACGTTTTTCGCCACATCAGAGTGGTGGGGACCAAAAGAATATAGGGGCAAATCTGTCAAAACACAAGGGAGGAATTAATGGTACCAATACCACGACATTGTTTTGTAATCAAGGCTCTAAATCCCTAATTTCTCAGTCTCGACACACAAACCATAGGAGTCCAATTCCACGCAGGCTGACAGAGGAAGAAGCTCGTGAGAAGAGGGCAAAGGGGCTTTGCTATCGTTGTGATGAGAGATGGCATGCAAAACATCATTGTAAATTCAAGGAGTTGCAGGTGTTCATGGTCCTACACGATGGGAGCGAGTTAGAATTGTTCGCAGAAGAAGAGGAGGAAATGGGTGAGCCAGCGGAGGTAACGGAGCTCGCTGAGCTCTCAATTAATTCACTGGTGGGATTGTCCTCTTCCAATACAATGAAGATGAGAGGAACAGTGGAAGGAGAGGATATAATTATCATGATAGACAGTGGTGCGACGCACAACTTCATCTCAGAGGAGCTATCTCAAAGTCTGGGACTGTTATCCGACGATGCAGTAGGTTACAATGTGATCATTGGAACCGAAATTACTGCTAAAGGGAAAGGGGTTTGTCGCAGATTGAAGATTCTTATTCAGGGCATCTCTATCACCACCACTCTGCTGTCATTACCGTTGGGCACAGCGGATATCGTTTTAGGAATGCAGTGGCTGGAGACATTAGGAGATATGAAGGTTAATTGGAAGAAACAAGTTATGGAGTTCAAAAGTAAGGGAGTGTTGTTGAAATTGCAGGGAGATGTGAGTCTCTGCAACTATTCGGTGTCTTTAAAAACTTTGCTAAAGACTGTACAAAAGGAAGGGGAAGGGATATTAGATAAATTTGGAGGGCTACATGCAGTTACAGAATCGAAAGAGAAGGCTATACCAGCTGGGATAGCCGAGGTAGTGAGAAGTTATTCTAAAATTTTTGAGGAGCCAAAGGGCCTGCCTCCATCCCGAGGTAAAGAGCACGCAATAAACCTAAAACCAGAGGCTGCTCTGGTAAGTGTCCGACCTTTTCGCTATCCTCAAGCTCAAAAGGAAGAAATTGAGAGGCAAGTATCTATGTTGATGGCGGCTGGAAGTATACAAGGAAGTAACAACCCTTTTTCAAGTCCCGTTCTTCTAGTCAAAAAGAAAGACGGGAGTTGGAGGTTTTGTGTGGATTATCGAGCCCTCAACAAGGTCACCATTCCGGATAGTTATCCCATCCCTATGATCGATCAATTGTTGGATGAGCTCAAGGGAGCCAAGATATTCTCGAAGTTGGATCTACGGTCGGGATACCATCAAATTTTGGTAAAGAAATAAGATGTACATAAGACGGCTTTCCGCACACACGACGGACACTATGAGTTCTTAGTGATGCCTTTTGGGCTCACTAACGCTCCGGCTACCTTCCAAGCCTTGATGAATGAAGTATTTCGGCCTTATTTACAGAAGTTTGTGATTGTCTTCTTTGATGACATTTTAGTCTACAGTAAAAATCAGAATGAGCATGTGGAACAGCTGAGATTGGTGTTTGAAGTGTTGCAAAAGAATCAGCTAGCGGTTAACAAAAAGAAGTGTGAATTTGGTAGTCAAAGAATCGAATACTTGGGGCATGTGATATCTCAGGAAGGAGTGGCAGCCGATACAAACAAGATCAAAGCCATGGAAGAATGGCCTACACCCACGAATATTAAGGAGTTGAGAGGATTCTTGGGCTTAACGGGATATTACAGGAGATTCGTGAAGAATTATGGGTTAATAGCAAGGCCGTTAACTGATCTCTTGAAGAAAAATCAGTTTCACTGGAATGAGACTGCTATTACAGCTTTTCTACAGCTGAAAACTTCGGGTACAGGATTGGGGGCAGTATTGATGCAGGAGCAGCGACCTCTCGCGTTCTTTAGTCAAGCGTTAACAGAACGACAAAGAGCCAAGTCCATCTACGAAAGGGAGCTGATGGCAATTGTATTTGCTGTCCAAAAATGGCGACATTACTTATTAGGAAGGAAGTTTTTGGTAAGGACAGACCAAAAAAGTTTGAAATTTTTGTTGGAGCAAAGAGAGATTAATTTGGAATATCAGAAATGGTTGACGAAGCTCCTGGATTTTGATTTCGATATACAATATAAACCAGGACTTGAAAACAATGTTGTTGATGCCTTGTCAAGAAGAGGTGCCACTGCGGAATTGCTCGCTTTAACCGTGCCTGCAGCAATTCAGCTTGAACAAATCAGTTGTGAGGTGGATAAAGATGAGGAATTACAGCAGATTTTTAAGGCTTTACGAGAGGATAAATCAGCTGTGACGGACTATTCATTGGTACAAGAGAGGTTATTGAGAAAGGGAAAGCTCGTGGTGGCAAAAGGTTCGGGTTTAATAGCCACTATAATGCGAGAGTTTCATGATAGTAAGATGGGAGGACATGGAGGAGTGTTGAAAACACAGAGACGAATTGGTGACCTTTTCTATTGGCCAGGTATGATGACATATATTAGGCGATATGTGGCTGCGTGTACAACCTGTCAACGACACAAATATTCCACTTTGGCTCCGGGGAGATTACTACAGCCATTAGATATCCCAGAAGAGGTATGGGAGGATGTGTCGATGGATTTTGTGGAGGGTCTTCCGAGTTCTGGAGGTGTTAATTCTGTGTTAGTTATTGTTGATCGATTAACCAAATACTCACACTTCTACGGGTTACGCGATCCCTTCACAGCAGTGGGAGTAACATAATTGTTTGTAGAAGAAGTGGTCAAGCTTCATGGATTTCCCAAGACTATTATTTCAGATAGAGACCCAGTGTTCTTAAGTCATTTCTGGAAGGAGTTTTTTCGCTTGACTGAAACTGAGCTGCGTTTTAGTACCTCGTATCACCCACAGACGGATGGGCAAACGGAGGTAACTAATAGGAGTCTGGAGACGTATTTGCGTTGTTTTGCAAGTGATAAACCGAAGACATGGGCAAGATATCTCGCATGGGCTGAAGTCAGTTATAATTCCTCTTATCACACGACCATAAGGATGACACCCTTTAAAGCATTATATGGAAGAGACCCTTCTACTCTGATTAAGTATGAAACAGGTTCCACCAACAATGCAGATTTGGAACAGAAGCTAGTGGAATAGGATAGCACTATGATTCTGCTCAAATCACATCTTCATAAGGCTCAACAAATGATGAAGTTGCAGGCTGATAAACATCGCAGAGAGGTTGAATTTGACGTTGGAGAGCTGGTGTATTTGAAAATGAGGCCATATAAACGCAAAACATTGTCAAAAAGAGCTAATGAGAAGCTGTCTGCCCGATTCTATGGGCCATATCCGATAGAAGCAAGGGTGGGTAAGGTTGCATACAAGCTGAAGTTGCCACCAGAAGTTAAAATCCATCCCACATTTCATGTTTCTCAACTGAAAAAGGCCATTGGTGAGCAGATTGTGGCTGTGTCTATTCCGCCACAGTTGACGGATGAAGGAATCCTGGAGGCAGAACCTGAAGCTATACTAGACAAGCGCTGGAACAACAAGTCTGGCCAAGAGGAGGTGCTAATTAAGTGGAAGGGTCAGCCTGAATTTGACTGTTCTTGGGAATGGACAAGCAACATCAAAAATCAGTTTCCTTTGTTCAACCTTGAGGACAAGGTTAATCTGAAAGGGCGGGGTAATGATAAGTATGAGGCAGAACATCCACCAATTCTATATCAATATCAGAGGAAGAATGCAGCGCAAAAGGAAGTTACAAAGGCTTGAGTTAGCTTAACTACAGTAATGCATAAATAAACTATGGTTAGAGGTCATTGTCTATTGCACATGGCTTGTCTAACAGCTGGAAGGAAGGGTTTATTAGTGACCAGGTAGTATAAATACGTAAGGGGTTGATTTGGGGAAAAGGCATCTAAGGAGATCATTTGTCATTTGGGGGAGGTGAGAGAGATCCCAATATTTCTTTCTCAAATCTGTAAAACGTTCTTATCAGTATAATCTATCTATTTCTCTTTTATTCTCTGTTCTATACAAAGAAGTTAACATCACACTTAACAGTGTGCATATCAACAGAACACCACTCCCTCTGGACACATCTGACCTAGCACTGCCTTGTGTCGAGAGGTTGATCCTAGCCAACACAGCAGCTGTATCAGAAAGTTGATACTGTCGAGTAGCAAAACCAACTGCTGTTTGGTTCTGTTCACGTGCTCGTGTGGAAGCAAGTTTCTTCTCCTCTCTAATAATCTTCGAATAGACTTCACCAAGTGTTGGCAATGGATATGCGGCTATGATTGTGGTGGTTAGACTGCCATATCTAGAATCATTGTTGACATAAACTTGAAGTAACTTACTCAAGAAGAAACCGAGTTTGAAGAGGAAAAAAGGAAATCAAGATATGACAACGATTTAGTAGTTATCTAGATGAGCTTAGATTCCTAGTAGGATTAGGACTTGTTTTTAACATATAAATAAGGGACCAAGTTATGGTTCTACGTGTGTGGTTTTTGAGTCTTGTGATTGAGAGTCTTAGAGTTAAGGTTTTTAAGTGATTTTTCCCGAAGAGATTAATAAAGAGTTTTGGTGTTTAAGTGTTCGATTTCTTAAGTTCTAAAACAACAATCATCAAGTCCGAGAACGAAGTGATGAACTTTCTCAGCTTCGTTCTGTTTAGCTATCTCTTTTATGGCTCCAAACGTGCATTGTATCACGGATTGATAGAGCTGTAACTTCTCCCACAGATTCGACAAGCGCCCATAATACTCCAACACGGACTGCCCTTCCTGCCTACACGAAGACAACTGCACTTTCAATTGATGAAGACGCACTGTGTTTGTCAGCAAAAAAAAGACGTATTGTGTTTGTCGCCGAGAAGCGCTCTTTGAGCTCTACACAAAGACTCTGTGCTTCCGTGATGTAGTTGACCGTGGAACACAGCTTAGACTTGATCGAGGCACGCAACCAACCAACAATCATGGAGTTAGCCGCTATCCAGATTCCATAGTCGGGATGATTCGGTGCAGGTCGTGGAAGGGTTCCGTTAATAAACCATGTTTTCCTCTTAGCTTGCAAAGCATTAAACATCTCTGATGCTCACTCAGAGTAACTCTCACCGTTTAATTGAACAAGTGAGATCAACGCACCCGGATTTTCCGATGCGTGCGACACATAAGGAGAAGCCATCATGTTAGTCTTCTCGACTAGCTCCTCCGACATGGCTGACTTTGTATCTCCGGGCATCTTTAATCAACTGTCTCTATTTTATTCAACAAAGAAGCTTCGTCACCAAAACCTTCCTTCAGGTATTGATCTTAATGAAACCTAAAGAAAGAAATCTTAGCGAAAGTGTTTGTGTATTGTTCTGATACCATATAGAAACTAGGTATCGAATCAATGTGTGTTGTTCATTAAGATCAAAGTGTTGTGGACTTATACAAAGAAGAGGCAGTTTCACGCCAAACTCAACCCTAAGCAAAGCCTTAATTAAACCTAACCAAAACCCAAACCAATTAAGAAGACAAACACAAATCAAGACATAAACCAAAACATGGTTATCTCTCAATATATAACGACAAAACTCTAGTACTATCTATGATCCTGCAAAAGCGTACCTATCCGTAAATGTAAATGACCTTTGCATACTATTGCGTCTAGTTAGAGCATGTTTATTGATGGGCTCTTTAGAGAGTTTCTAAAAAAATTTAAAAATTCAAAAAGTAAGAGAGAGGGCAAGAAAAAGAGAGACACGTCTCTCTAACAAGAGACTTAAGAGACGGTCTCTTACATTTGTTTTTTGTGATTGGTGTAAGAAAATGGAAAAATAAATATTAAAATAATAATTTTCTTTTCCGGAGTTTACGCCAGAGCAATGGCAGGCACTCTCTAAA
This sequence comes from Anastatica hierochuntica, assembly GCA_900406275.1. Classification (NCBI taxonomy): domain Eukaryota; kingdom Viridiplantae; phylum Streptophyta; class Magnoliopsida; order Brassicales; family Brassicaceae; genus Anastatica; species Anastatica hierochuntica. The sequence continues at coordinate 6,423 of OVAN01008887.1, read as the reverse complement.
CTGGTTCAAGAAAAGACCGCAGGAGCGGATAAGTTGTCGGGTAAGCAAGGCTACGGTGATATTATTCTTGACACCGGAGCCTCACATCATATGACAGGGAGTGTTGTTATGCTCACTAATCTTGAGAATACATCACCTTGTTCTATAGGTTTCGCAGATGGTGGAAGGACCATGTCTCTTAGTAAAGGAACCCTTTGTGTTTCAGACAATATATCTCTGCCAAATGTTCTCTTTGTGCCTAATCTTAATTGTACGCTCATCTTGGTTTCTAAGTTGTTGAAGCAAACCAATTGTTTCGCGGTGTTTACCGATAATTTGTGTCTCTTGCAGGACCATTCCTCGAGGATTTTGATTGGAGCCGGTGAAGAGCGAGATGAGATTTATTAATTCTCAGATGTCAAAGCTTCAAGGATACACCGAGTAGATGCAAATTCAGATCTTACTTTGTGGCACCAAAGGCTAGGACATCCTTCATTTTCAGTGCTTTCTTCTTTGTTTAGTGGTAGTTCTACGTCTGCTTGCTCTAAGTCATGTGAAATTTGTTCTAAAGCTAAAAAGACAAGAGAGATTTTTCCAAACAATGATAATAAAACAACGGATTTTTTTTTCACTAATTCATTGCGATGTTTGGGATCCTTACCGCGTCAATTCCTCAACGGGAGCAGTGTAGTTTTTAACGACTGCTGATGAATTTTCCCGCGCCGTTTGGACATATTTGCTGTTAAAAAAATATGAAGTCCGTAACAGTCTTGCATAATTTGTTGCCTATACCGAGAAATAATTCGGAAAATCGGTTAAGATGGTGCGAAGCGACAATGGTACAGAATTTACTTGTCTTACGTCTTTCTTCCAACAAAAAGACATTGTGCATCAAACATCGTGTTTTTCTACTCCACAACAGAATGGAAGAGTTGAGAGAAAACACAAGCATATACTCAATGTTGCTCGCGCGCTCTTGTTTCAATCAGGATTGCCGATACATTTTTCGGGTGAAGGTGTACTCACAACGACTTATTTGATCAATAGAACACCAACGGCGGTTCTTAAAGGCAAATTGCCATACGAGATACACTATGGAGAAAAGTCGTTGTATGATCACTTGAAGGTGTTTGGGTGTGCATGTTACTCTCATCGTGCTTTAAGAGATAAAGATAAATTTGGTGAGAGAAGTCGTCTATGTGTTTTTGTTGGATATCCCTTTGGGAAAAAGGGCTGAAAAGTATTTGATATTGAACATGGCGAATATATAATATAAAGAGACGTAGTGTTTAGAGAAGATGTGTTTCCTTACTCTATGGTAAAGTTGTTTTCGACATTGCCATCATCTTCTCCAGTGGTCTTTGAGGATGATGATTGGCTCATACCTCCATCCTTGGTCGAAAGGGGAAGTCACGAAATAGTGCCTGTGATTAGTGAAGCTCTGGTTGCTCCGACAATGGCAAAGAAGACTCTTCGCCACTACAACAGCCATTGGTAATTCCTCAAGACTAAACGCTCCCACACCCTACTCCGATTACGCCACCGTTGCAAGCTGAAACATCACTAGCAACCTCATCTTCTTCTCCAACTGTAATTGCGGTCGATGATGTTTCTGGTAGTGTAAATGCTCCGGAACAACAGCTGGGTCATGGACAGAGGACTTGTAATCCATCAATCAAGCTTCGAGACTTTGTCACGTATCATGTAGTGAGCAGTGAAGAACCCCATCACGCCATCGCTCTTGACTCCTCCAATCAACCCTCGTCGGCGGTCCCAGGTACATCTTTGTATCCTCTCTCACATTACTTGCTCGATGAGCCATTTTCGACTAATCACAGGGCATTTCTCTCCTCGTTGCTGGCCACTGTCAAGCCAAAGCATTTTAAAGATGCAGTTCAAAACAAAATTTGGAGAAAGGCTATGTCTAAAGAAGTGGATGCTCTGGAAGTGCAACATACTTGGGACATTGTTGATTTACCGCCTAACAAAATAGCCATTGGAAGTTAATGGGTGTACAAAACTAAGTACAATGCTGATGGTACTGTGGAACGATACAAAGCTCGCTTGATGGTTCAGGAAAATAATCAGATTGAAGGTGAAGATTATTCAGAAACATTTGCTCTGGTGATCAAGATAACAATTGTTAGAACACTTCTTCGTCTTGTTGCTGCTAAAAATTTGGAAGTTTACCAAATGGATGTCAATAACGCATTCTTACATGGGAATGTTGATGAGGAAGTGTATATGAAATTACCACCTGGGTTTCGGCATACACATCCTGGTCATGTTTGTCGTCTTCGTAAGTCACTGTATGGGCTTAAACAAGCTCTCAGATGTTGGTTTAAGAAGCTCTCGGATGCTCTTTTGAAGTTTGGTTTTGTGCAATCTTACAATGATTACTCACTTTTGTCTTACGAAAAGAATGGCATTGAACTACATGTCTTGATCTATGTTGATAACTTGATTATTTGTGGGAATAACAGCTAGATGCTCAAGAAGTTTAAGGAGTATTTCGGTCGTTGCTTTTCTATGAAGGATCTCGGCAAGCTTAAATACTTTCTTGGTTTTGAAGTAAGTCGACGTGTCGAGGGGTTTTACTTGTCGTAGCGCAAGTATGCGCTTGATATCAGATCTGAGAGTGGCAACTTGGAGTGTAAGCCGGCTCACACACCTCTGGAGCAAAACCACCGGCTTGCTCTTGACGATGGTCCCCTTCTCACGAATGCAACACCATATTGAAGGCTTATCGGGCGGCTTATATACTTGACCCACACACGTCCTGAGTTGAGTTACTCAGTTCATGTTCTCTCGCAATTTATCCAGCACCCGAGAGAGGCTTGTTGGCTCGCAGCTCTTAGAGTTATATGTTTCTTGAAGGGTTCTCCCGGACAGGGGATACTACTCAAATCCGATTTAGATCTTGATCTTACAGTATATTGTGATTCAGACTGGGCGTCGTGTCCTCTCACTCGTGATTCCCTTAGTGCTTTTGTAATTCTGCTTGGTGGTTCTCATATAGCATTGAAAACAAAAAACAACAGACAGTTTCCCACTCTTCTGCGGAGACAGAATATCGGGCAATGACGTTTGCTCTCCGTGAAATAAAGTGGATACGGAGCTTATTACAAAGACTAAGCATCAATCAATCATCTTCGGTTCGTCTCTTCTATGATAGTAAGGCAACCATTGATATAGCTGCAAATCCGGTGTTCCACGCATAGACAAAACATATTGAGCGAGATTGTCATTCAATTTGTGATACCGTTCGAGATGGTATTATTTCTACACATCATATATGCACTAACGAGTAACTCGCAGACATCTTGACAAAGGCTCGTGGTCGCATTCAATTTGAAGTGATATTATCCAAGCTAGGCATTCACAATGTTCACGCACCAGCTTGAGGGAGAGTATTGGGAGATAACCATGTTTTGGTTTATGTCTTGGTTTATGTTTATCTTCTTAATTGGTTTGGGTTTTGGTTAGGTTTAATTAAGGCTTTTCTTAGGGTTGAGTTTGGCGTGAAACTGCCTCTTCTTTGTATAAGTGCACGACAATTTGATTTTAATGAACAACACACATTGATTCTATACCTAGTTTCTACATTATACAAGTAATCACATTCCAAATGCCATTATTTGGATAAAAGAGAATGCAGAGAGTACATATGTGGATGACATGAGAGAGAGAGAGAGAGAGAGAGAGAGAGGGAGAGAGAGAGAGAGAGAGAGTTGTGTTTATCTGATATGTGGTTTCTTGAATGATGAATTGGTCATAGTAAGACTCAGCTCCGAAAAGAAAAATCCAATGGCTAAACCCCTAAGAACTTAGTTTAGGGTTTCACATAAACCTCTTTCATATTTGCAATCAATATATGAAAAAGGGTTTCCATGACTTATTTTATGTTTCTTGACAACTACTTAGTTACCCCATACGTTGTCCCAACCATCTCCACCATCTGGTGCAACGGGTTTAGGCCCCTCCATGTAGTTATGGTTTCCATGTGGCTGGTAAGGTAAAGGAAGTCCATTAGGCCCTTGTGGCTGCTGCTGCATCTTTCTAGGTTTTGTTCTGACGCAAGTAACTGCAATACAAATCTCGCTAATTCTCCATATAACATACCACTACTATCAAATAGCTGAAGACACATGGTTTAAATATTTAAAACAAAAAATGTAACCATTCGAGAAACCAGTAAAAGACAAGTTGGTAAGGAGATTTTAGTTAAATAATCTCCATGCTCGTGCATCCAACACCTAGTTATTAATACCTACTAAGATAGACATATAATCGAGAGTGAGAAGAGAGAACAAAGAGAATATTTTTATATTTTTCAAGTTGAAGTGTCTTTACAATGCATGAAGAACACCATATTTATAGATTGTGAATTGAAAAAATTCACTATTTTCATAAGAGAATGGACTCCATAATTTGACTTTCATAACAATCTCCCTTGGAGACCATTAACAGTTGTTACGTTGTATTTTCATGTTACCTCATTAAAAACCTTTTCAGGAAAACCCTGTGGAAAAAACCATAGTAAGATTAAAAGAGTACAACTTTGAAAGCTCCCCCTCGGTTGCATCATCTTATAGATTTCATAAATTACGCATTCCAATGTTATAGACATGCTTCCTGAACATAGTGGTAGGTAATGATTATGTGAAAGGATCGGATGTACTGTCGCATGATCGAACATATCTTACTTTAATTTCTTTGTTCTTTACGAGCTCTTGGATATATAAAAAGAATTTTGGAGGTATATGTTTAGTTCTGTCACTTTTGATATACCCTTCTGTCATTTGGGCCACACATGCAGCGTTGTCTCCATATAGGAGTGTTGGTTCTGGACTTTTGTGGATTCCACTACTTAAAAGAATGTGTTTTCTCATTGATCTCAGCCACACACACTCTCTACTTGCTTCATGGAATGCGATGATTTCGGCATGATTGAAAGAATCAACCACAAGTGTCTGATTTTGAAAACGCCAAGATATAGCAACATCTCCAATCATAAAAACATATCCTGTTTGTGAACGAGCTTCATGTGGATCTGACAAATAGTTTGCATCTGCAAAACCAATCATTTAATATTTTGAACTTTTAGGATAAAGCAAACCTAAATTAGAAGTTCCCTGGAATGAACAAAAGACATGTTTAACCCCGTTCCAATGTCTTCGCATAGTAGGGGAACTAAATCTTGCCAAGAGGATAACATCAAATGAGATGTCAGGCCGTGTACAGTTGACAAGGTACACAAGAGCTCCAAATGCACTTAAATATGATACTTCAGGACTAAGTATCTCTTCATTTTCTTCATGAGGTCAGAAATGGTCATTTTCAACATTAAGTGATTTTATGCCCATAGGAGTGCTGAGTGAAGTTTCTTTGTCCATGTTGAATCATTTCAACACAATTTTCGTATATGTATATTGGTGTATGAATATGCCTTTTTGAGAATGCTCTATTTGTAGGCCAAGATAATACTTTTCCTGTCCGAGATCTTTCATCTCGAATTCCCTTTTAAGTAATCGGTCGCCTTTTGTATTTCTCCTTGCGTTCCGATAATATTAATATCATCAACATACACTGCGATAATGACAAATCCTAACATTGTTTTCTTGATGAAAACAAATGGGCATATGGGATTGTTCACGTATCCTTCCTTTATTAGATGCTCACTGAGACGATTGTATCACGTACATTCGTCTAGATTTTCTTAATCCTGATAATGATCTTTGCAACTTTATTGCACATAACTCTTCATGTTTGGATTTTAATGCTTCTGGCATTTTAAATCCATATGGAATTCTCATATAGATATCGGTATCTAATGACCCATACAACTATGTTGTGACCACGTCCATGAGACGTATCTCTAGATTTTCATTAACAGTTAGACTCATCAGAAACCTAAATGTGACTGCATCCATGATGGGTGAATATATTTCATCGTAATCGATTCCGGGTCAATGAGAAAAACCTTGAGCAATGAGACGATCCTTGTATCTCATAATCTCATTTTGTTTTCTAACGAAAACTCATTTGTATCCAACTAGTCTTACAGTTTCAGGTGTGAGTACTATAGACCAGAATATATTTCGTTTATTAAGTGAATCAAGTTCAACTTGTATTACATCTTTCCATTTTACGTAATCATGTCTCTTTTGACATTCGCACACAGATTTCAGCTCTGGGTCTTCGTTTTCTTCATATGTTTCCTTTGACAAAAGGTATGAGAAACCTTCATCCACATAATTCATTTTATTTCCTTTCCATATCTTTCTAGCTTGGATGTAATTGATAGAAATCTCATGATTTTCTTCAGGCTCATGATTTTCAACATTGTCACTAGGGCTTTTGTTCGTTTCTTCCAAAATATTATCTATTATTTTGAAGATTTCATACTTTTAAACTTTTTTTCTTTTTCTAGGATTTCTATCC
>OVAN01008886.1:0-17609 GCA_900406275.1 Anastatica hierochuntica | reverse complement strand
ACTTAGGTCTTTAGAAGTTGTAAAATAGCTTAAATAGTAGTAGAATTCGGATCGGGTCGACCCGGAACAATTGGGTCGGATTCGAGTATTAACTTGAAACAACATGACCGGAGACTGGGTGTAGCTCGGTGGTTGGGAAGCAATGCTTGGTGGGGAGAGCTGGAGGACCGCCGACCATGCACAGCTCGGTGGGTTTCACGCATGGCTCGGCGATGTGCTATGTAAGTCCGCCGAGTGTGCTCGGGTCGGTGGCTTTGCACGCGCAGCTCGGCGGGGCTCGTGTTGTGCTTCATCCTTCGATTTCCTTCTTCTTTATCTGATCCATTTGTGTCATTCTCGTTCTTTTACTCAATTAGTACCTGAAAAAGAGTAAAGAAGAGAGGATGCAAGTACAAATTCACACCCTAAAGGACTCTAGACGCAAGACTCCTAAATGCTCTCGAAACTAATCCTAAAACATCTAAACGCGACATCTAAATGATGAAAATGCCCCTAAAATATACTCCTAAATCGAATGAAATGCGATAGTATCACCCACACGGACCTCTTCTCATACTAAAACACAGCGTCACACACAACAACTTATTACCCTTGATAAAAACGCAAACAAGTCTTCATTATATGGGCCTGCACAGTAGCCCAAGCCGCCAACTCTCCCCTTTATTTCATGGACCACTGCCGATTTTGGTTCCAACCTAAGTGGCTCATGATGCTTAAACTTCTTGACTCTTCCTCCATTGCAGCGCGTGTCTTCCTCCTCAAATCCCACTATGCAAACCCTAAATCAGCCTCTTCCGACTGAACACCATCTCCTCCCACACTCTTGGTTTACCTTGAACCGTTACACAGCCTTTAACCCCCTCTCCGCCTTCCTCATTAACTCACCCAATTATGGCGCAATCAACCCCACGCCTTCCCGTCTCCTCGAGCCTTTCATCACCCTATAAAAGGTTCGCCAAGCCTCAACCTCTCCCCACAATGCGAAACACTAACTCCTGCAGAACACACACATTCCTGGGACGACAAAAGTCACGAATAAACCGCCACCGCCACTCTCGCCCTCCTCGAACAAACTGACGCCGCCGAGAACATTATCGTCAGCGTTGTGCACAGGTGGGAGTCACGGAACTTTAAGAAAGGCACGGTGTTAATGGTTTGTATCATAATCGAAAGTAACAAATATTTTGAGAATACCTTCGAGCTTCTCACGTTCCCAAATCTTCGTTATCCATCACCCTTCCTTCGACTTCACCGATGAATCTCTCTGGATTGAAAAGGTACAAGTACTCTTTTTTCTCTGGTTCTTTTGTGATCCATATCCTTTGCTATCAATTCTCATTTTATCTTTCAATCCTAATTCTTTCTCTTTCTTTGCAGATGCTTGACTACAATGTACCTCGAGGTAAGTGAGACCATAAGAAAAATATGTAAAACAAAATTATACATTATGTAAACAAAATTATGGAAAACATTTGGATTTTAAAACATGATGATATTACACATGTTCGGGAAGACGTTATGGAATTGGAGGGTAAAAGTTAGTTTACCCAGCTCACAAGAAGGTTAGACCAAACTCATGTTTTAGAAATCATAGATTAAACTTATGCTTCAGAAACCATAGAATTTGTGAATACATACAAAGATCAAGTGGAAGAAAAACTAACGTGAAAAAATTATACGCGTCATCTATAGAGCTATTTAAAAGACATGTCAGTAAATTTTATCAATAAAGCATACGATTTAACATTGTGAAAATTTTTATAATCAGTTTTCAAACATATCAAATCCTATAAATTAAAATATAATATTTGTTAATTTTAATTGAAGTAACTTGAATTTATTTTATAAAAATTATATTAATGTACCTTTAAATACAATAACAGTATAATTGCCTTATACATTATTTAAAAACCTTCTAACTATTCTCTTTAATATCCTTTCATAATTAATATTTGTTACACATAATTTTAAAACATAAACCAACCTATAAATTTAAATATAAAAATATAATATTTGTTAATTTCAACTAGATTACTACCAGCACGGTGTTGCGGGTTATTTTTTATTTTATCAACTATTACATGATTAAAATATGTATATAAGAAGATGTATGCAATTTAGTATAAACACATTAACAATATCAATTTGTGTCATCGTCGTCAATCCGTAATATATTTCTTCCTATTTATTGTATTTTTTATAGTGAAAATATATTAGTCTTAGGCCAAGTACAAATGTATGATATTTTTATTTATTAGTCTTATTTTGACAAAATTAATATTAAATATAAATGAGACAAAAAATCATTTAATTTTTATGTTTAAAATTGATAAAAACATGATGTGGATTAACCTCTTGTTTTGACTGGCTTTTCATTATTATTTTTTGATGTCGTGGCGCTATATTAAAGCATAAAATTACTGACGTGTCAACCTCTGGAGAGGCGTCTTCTACTTTTATAGTATTGATTTTTTTATGTCGTGGCATTAAATTAAAGCATAAAATTGCTGACGTGTCAACCAGAGTCGGCTCTTTGTTAAGGCACATGAAGCATTGGCTTTAAGCCACAAATTATATAAAAGTTATGTAATACTAAAGTTATGTAGGCCATATTGCAATAACTTGCAAATAGTTTAGTTGGTTAGTTACTACATTTTGTGGCCTTAATGTTAAGGGTTCAATTATCATTCCTCTCTTTTTAATGAAATATTTATTTTAAAAAAGTGGATTCAATATTTTTTACTGCAAAAAGGAGACAGCTTGACAATCACATGTCTGTCAGATATGTAAAATTTTTGTTATAATTGTTTATTTCTCTGATCAAAAAAATTAAATCGTTTATTTCTAATTTTATAAGCTTCATTAGTTTTCCTTTCGAATTTTGCTATCAATAGTTAGGAGAAAATAAAATAGAATAATGCTCAAAAAATAAAATAAAATTTGTTTTTTCTTTAAAACTACTATCACAAATTTTGTTTATCTAAAAAACTATTTTTTGTTAATTTATCTAAAATCTAAAATACTATTAACATAATGTTTTTCTAAAATATTGCAAAACTGAACTTATAAACTTTAAAATCATCAAATTTAAAATTTCTAATCCTCAAAAGTAAATCCGGACCTTTAAAATTAAACCCTAAACATAAAATATTAAACTCAAATCTAAAAATTTAATATTATTTTTTTGTATGTGATATTTTAGGAAGATAGTCTATGAAAATGGTATAATTGTTCTTTTAAAAATTGTGTCGGATAATTGTCCATGAAATTTGTTTTGATAATATTTTCAAAAATTAAATCAATTTTAAACTTTTACTGTTTTTAGTAAAGATCACATTTTTAAAAATGCTTTAAGCCTTTTAAACCAGCGGACCGGTCCTGGTGTCAACCCCTAGAGAGGCGTCTTCTACTTTTGTAGTATTGATTGATGGTAATTGAACTTATTTAATAAAAAATATAGTAACGTACAAAATACAATAAGAATATAATTATCTCGAACATTATTTAGTAACCTTTTAATTATTCTCTTTAATATCATTTCATGATTAATATTTGCTAATGTTTTAAAAATCACAATATTTGAAATACTATTGATTTAAAGTGCAACTTAAGAATAAGATATTAAAATTTCTTAGTTTATCTACAAGTTATAATTTTACAAATCATAACTTTATATTTAGGAAAAAACTAAATATTACAAGTTATTTTCCTCTGTATTTGGCCAACTTACATGTTTTTCCTTTCAAATATATGACTTCAATTTACTTTAAATATTTATTATATTTTCGCCAATTAAAATTCAAAATGTAGATTATGAAGCATGTACAAGAAAAAAAAATGTGAGTGCTAACCGCTAACGAAAAGATAAAAAATAACAAATCTCAGAAAAAATTCAAAATAGTTTGAAACGAATGTGAGAACAATATTAGAGTTGCAATAAATGGCTTTCAGGTTTGATATGATTGAAAATGAATAAAAAGAGGGTATATTTGTGGTTAGACCATACTTAGTAGAAGAAAAGTTAAAAAAAATGGTAAAACACACATACATTATCTAGAAGTGAGATATAATATTTAAATTATTATAAAAAATTAAATAGAGATCGGATAGTTGAATGACCTTTTCCAATAAAATTTAGTCTCCAAAGGAGACAAGAAAAATATTTAAATTTAAACACTTCATACATTACAATTTATATCATAATTCTCAAGTAAATAGCGTAAATTATACGTTCATCACAAAATATAGAAAGAAAGACAACTTTTTTAACAAAAGAAATCCACTAATAATAAATATTTGGTTTAAAAAATAAGTTGAGAAATATTTTTACACACACGCATATAAAATTGTATATACTTTCCGATAGTTATAATAGATATTTGAATCATACAAAATTTTGCTAAAAATTGTAAATTATATCCGCGCGTAGCTCGGATTAAAAAGAATGTTAATTAGCACTAGTGCATCGTAGTAGTTAGATGTCACACATAGTAGGTCTTAGCGAAATTAATTAGTACCAATGCATTGATAATATAATGTCAACGCTAATTAAATGAATACTGGGGTTATTGGTAGATGAATTTTAAAAGAATGTTGAAATTTTTAGATTCTATTGTTATTAGTTTGCGGATTATAACATTCTTCATAAAATCTATTGTTATTGGTTTGATGATTTTAAATCTACTCAAAATTTATTGTTATTCAAAAGGTTTGGTTTTCGTTGATTCTATAATTCTTTTAAAATCTAGTGTTATTGGGACATGTATTCTCAACAAATTAACTCATTAAGAACAACTTTTGAAATACTTCATATACACTTTGGATTCCCAAAATTCATATAAATAAAAGATTTTGCTTGATAGTAATACACAAAACTCTTTGCAAATTTAACAAAATATCCACAACTTTTAAAATCAACCAACTCTTCCAAAATCTAGCTCTCACTAACCCTGTAACACCTCCGTTCAGGAGTAGGTCAAAGTCAACTAATCTGTCGTACAACAATCAAACAAGAACATGCACGACAAACTAGTTAACCTTAACAAAATGTCCCGACCGGGGATGCTACAACTATGCTCTCAAACACTCGACCCGAGGTTCCCAGAAAAAATCCGGAATCCCAAGATCAAACATTTGAGAACATGTATCCTAACGGACAAATTAAGGCTTTGCAACCCTCGTCTGAATCCATTAATTGGTTCGTCCCGGACAAGGACTAATACCATATGAAACTCACGATTTCTTTATGAAACCTACTTTTTATATATCGATAGGTTCAAACCATATCAAACACATATAAGCTCGGGCGAAGTTCTAAACAATACTACTTATTACAAACATACTTGTCTTTGCAAAAAGGCAGCAAGTCTACACTAGCAGCTACTGCTTCTTCAAGACCCGCTTATTACCCCACTAAGGTTACGTGCAAAACGAAGAGTCTAATGAGCAACTATTTTGCTCAGTGAGTTTGGTTACTTAGTACCCCTCATTCTCACATGCAACAAAAATCATCACTCATAAAGCAATTCAAACATATCAAGAAATAAAATCACAATCATTCACTTGAGTCTTGCCCCTCGCTATTGGTAATCCACCCACCACCTACCACAATCCACAATCCCTCACACATCCCTTCTTGCGCTCATCGACTCTAGACACAAAGTCTAAAAAGTTGATGGCCCGGTTCACACACACTTGCCACATCGTCATGCGGCCTGTCCGCACCGGTCGAGGGTAGATAGCCCTATCACTGTACTCAACATAACTTGCCGAAAGAAGGAATAAGTTTTGGCACGAGAGAAATGGTTCTGGCCGCAAGCACGAGCTATCGACTTGGTAGAAACTGCTAGACACAACGCTCGTCCCGCGTGCCGACAGATGTCCAGCTACTTCTGCTGAAGCAGGCAGCCAGGCTGGTGAACCAGGCACGCAGACACACTGCTTGGTCACTGTCCGGACGTGCCTTACACTGATCCGAACGTATCCGGACATGCCAAACAGTGCCCGATCGGATCAGAACGTGCCGGGACGTTCGTTTCTTGGATTCGAACGTGCCAAACAGTGCCCTAACAGTCGGGAAAAATATTTCTCCGAGAAAAACTCAATTTTCATCGAGGAATATTCTTACCATTTGTTCCTAAGACCATTTTACCTTCAATGGCCTAGGAATAAGTTTCCCGACTAATTTCCCGGTCATTTAGGACCTTTTAAGCCGAACCGTCGGCATTTCCAATCCACTAAATTTCCTAAGGAATCCTCCCGAGCCGCTACTTCTCCATAATTCCTACTTTGAATTTTTGGCTTCTCTTATGTGGCTCAACTAGCACTTGGCTTACCGCTATCCCGCCAACTCAGCCAAAATTATATACGTTCGTGAGGGTTATTACATTCTTCCCCTTCAATAGAATTCGTCCTCGAATTCTTAGGGATACATCCTTCTGCCAATACTCATTGTATCATCCTCAACTTACTTCCTTTGTTGTATCACCCTCAGCTCAGATCAGATCAAGTTTCCTCAATCCACCGTGCAACAATCAAACAAGAACATGCACGGCGAATCGAAAAATCCTAACCTTTCACCGGACTGAAGATGCTACAACTACTTCGGATTCGTTGCTCTAACATACTTCTGCCTTTGTCGTTTAACATATTTCTCCTTCTAATTACCTTCTCTTAATTACCTTTTCATTGTAACACTTTTAGCATGGATCAGGTCAAAGTTACTTTAATCGATCGTGCAACAATCAAACAAGGACATGCACGACAAATCAAGGAACCTTAACCTTTCACCTGACGAAAGATGTTACAACTACCCTTCTGGATCTATTGTTCTTTCTCTCGCCCTCATACTGCCCTTTTCCTTTACCCTTCTGGATTCTTCTCATCCCTATTCTTTCCTCTTATCCTAACCTTCAGCATCTTCGTCCTTATACTCCGCGTTATCCCCATCTGACTTTATTCATTAATCACTTCAGCCTTCTTCAACATACTCCAACATGCCTTCTTATCCATTAAAATGTATGTGAATATCCGCCTCTTGCTTCGCTTATTTCATATATTTCTCCTTATGTCGTCCTTCTATCTCCTTGTCCTTTACATTTTATAAGGATTTGTTCTAGACCAACGCCTTCTTCAAAACTCCAACTTGAAAGTTAAAGTGTCTCGCACCATTTAGTTGATCCCTTAATTTATTCCTCCGGATACTTTCTTCTTTCATTGTAGAACTCGAGTTTCCATCTTCGACTTCCTTCTATTATACCGTGTTATCCTATCCACAATATATTCAATTCTTCTTGAAATCTTCTCACTTCCACTATTCCAGTCTTCTTAACCAATGCCTCCTTATCCCATTCACAATCGTCCTCATTGTTTCCTCATTGCTTATTACCGAGGTCCACTTCATTACATTCCAACATCGTACTTCCGTGATAAACAATCATCACTGGAATAGAATGAAGGTTTAGGGTAAGATTTTCTAACGGCTCATACTTAAGCTTTTATTTTCATAAAAGCTTTCTAGGACTCAACTACTCCTACTATACCGAGACAACTAATGACACCTTCACGGGTGCCGAACGAAACATAGGTGGTTCCATCACCTAACCATTTCGTGACAACTTTCCAATCAACTAGATCCACATTCTACTTTCTCATCCTATATGTAACATATACTTCTATCATGCAGTTCTGCCATGCAATGTCATTATGCAATCAATAATCACGCAAAGCACGCATTTCAATCAACATCCAATGAGTTAAAACCCAACTTACATGTGATAGGGCCCTGGTGGGGCTGAGGCGGTTCCTATTGACCTAATTCTATGGCATTCACTTGCCTATATACTGCTTGACGCTTCGGGGCAGGCTCGATTGCAAACCTTGGGAGTGGGGCTGGTAGAGCAAGAGCACGCTTTTGTGGGCATGAGCTTGCATAATGACCTTTCTCACCACAGGTGAAGCAAGTGACAAAATCAGGGACCTGTCTATCTTGTCTTTGGTTTGGACATCTTTTTGCAGCATGTCCTAATCCTACACAAATAAAACATGAGATTAGACCGTTCACAGGTCGTCCTCCATTTCCCCTTCCTTTTCCTCTTCCTTGATTCATCTGCCATTGGTTACTCATCCTTCGGACATCTGGATCCTCACTTCTTTGAGTTAGTCCCCTAGCCTTTTCCGTGTCTTCCTCTGTGGCCATACTTTCTTCCACATTCAGAGCTCGCTCTGCTAACTCATACAAACTTTGAAACGCTACTACTTGCAAGCGACTACGAAGTTCAGGCCACATTCCTGTCAAGAATCTGCGGATTAATGCCCCTTCATTCCCTGCTCTATAAGGTGAGTACTTCCTTAGTTAGGTAAATTCTGCCTCGTACTCTCACACTGCTATCAATGTGCTCAACATAACTTGCCGCAAGAAGGAATAAGGTTTGGCACGAGAGAAATGGTTCTGGCAGCAAGCACGAACTGTCGACTTGGTAGAAACTGTTGGACACAACGCTCGGTCCGCGTGTCGACACGTGTCCAGCTGCTTCTGCTGAAGCAGGCAGCCAGGCTGGTGAACCAGGCACGTAGGCACGTTGCTTGGTCACTGTCCAGACGTACCTTACACTGATCCAAACATATCCAGACGTGCCAAACAGTGCCCGATCGGATCAGAACGTGCCGGGACGTTCGTTTCTTGGATCCGAACGTGCTAAATAGTGCCCAAACAGTCGGGAAAAATATTTCTCAGAGAAAAACTCAATTTTCTCCGGGGAATATTCTTACCATTTATTCCTAAGACCATTTTACCTTCAATGGCCTAGGAATAAGTTTCCCGACTAATTTCCCGGTCATCTAGGACCTTTTAAGCCGAACCGTCGACATTTCCAATCCACTAAATTTCCTAAGGAATCCTCCCGAGCTGCTACTTCTCCATAATTCCTACTTTGAATTTTTGGCTTCTCTTATGTGACTCAACTAGTATTTGGTTTACCGCTATCCGGCCAACTTAGCCAAAATGCTATCCGTTCGCGAGGGTTATTGCAAACCCCTCCTAAATGTCACATATGGTAGGCCTAAGCACTTGAACCAACAAAAAATGGTAGGTCGTACCAATATAAATTGCAAATAGTGATTTAGGGGCTGATTGGTATTATGACGTAGAAGCTGTGAGTCATTTTTACAGTCTTAACAACAATTTTGTAGTCAATCAAACCTTTTTTGCTTTTATTTTTTTTTTAAGTGTCGAGAGTCCCACTTTTTTTCCTTCTTTAGTTTTCTTATTTTTTTCAAAACCTCCCAATATTGGTTGTAAGATAAATAAAACTTAAAACTTTTTTTCTTCTCCCCAAATAAACTTTAACACTTTCTACAAGTTTATAAACTTTTTATCACAAAAATATTTTGATTGGATTAATCAAATGTCTTTTTTTCTCTTTATTTTGAGATCCTTTTATTGCATAATTTTAGTTTTTTCACTATTATCATTGTTAGTATTAGATAATTCATGAACTATAACACAATATATATATATATATATATATATATTAAAACATATTTTATAGTTTATGCTTTTGTATAATTTGTCAATAACAAAATGTATTACATTAAGTATTTTTAAATTTTAACTTTAATATTAATAAAAATGTAAGTTAAAAGATAATTTATATTTCAAAATGTATATATTTAAAATAAAAGTCACAGCTACTACAACTTTCGGTAACAACCTAACTTTTACTAATCTTAAAAGTAACAGTCATATTCTTTACAGCCACAAGTTTTTACATCCAAAAGTCTTAAAAATCTAGGGCATGATTGGTAGGGAGCGTGGCTGTAGGTTGTGACTGTAGACTTTTAAAACTTTTGGCTGAGAGAAATTAACACTAGTAGGCACTTTTGCAAAAACAATTTACTCAAATAGGCACTTCTTGACTCTTAGACACTTTTTTACTGTGCATTTTATGATAATCCAAAATTTCCCCTTCTTTCTCTTTTTGTCACCTTTTTCTTTTTCCCATTTTTCAAGAAACCAAACTCACTATTTTCTTCTTCCCATTTTTCAAGAAACCAGACTCAACTTTTTATTAGTGTGCATCAATGATTTATTTATAAAAACGAAGAAGAAAAAAAACAACAATCAAAAGAAAGTTGTTATTCTTCGTTCATCAACAACGACCACACACGTCCATGGACAAAGATGCAAGGACACAGTTTGTGTGGACTTACTTTTGCAAAATTCTAAATATGTTTTTATTGGTTTCTAAAACGTGCATGGACATATTTGCGTTGACAATTTCACAATTGACACTGAAAATATGAATATAAGTTTACGTAAACAAATTCTTGTGGACAATGGTGGTTGAATACATGTCCATATTTCCATATCTACTTAAACACATATAATTGGAAAATGTCTCCTAAATTTACAATACAGGTAAAAAATGTAAAATTCAGTAACAAGTAGACATATTTATGTATCTTGTTCACAATAACATATCCACGTATCTTGTTTACAATATGATGCATGAACATATATTTGTGGACAATTTTACTTTTGATACTAAAAATATGAATATAAGTTTACATAAACAAGTTCTTGTGGACAATGGTGGTTAAATACAAGTTCATGTTTTCGTATCCACTTGAACATATATAATTGGATGAGATTTCATTGATCTGTCATCCATAAACTCATCCACGAAAATATGTCCATTTATATTTTTTCGGAAACCTTGTCCACTATACATTATCCATCACATTTTTTACGCAAAATCGTCCACCAGATCTAGTACATCCTAAATCAAACAAATACACATTATCTTTTATTAAAAAATATATCCATCTTTCTCCTTCGTGATTTCCTTCTCGATTTCAGATTTTTGGCATCATAATTAAAACCACAAATAGTAACACCGAATATAAACACACGAAATTGGTATATCATAAAATCTTAAATAAAGTTCATGTAAAAAATAAAAGAAAGAAGAGAGATTGTTGGAGGAAAATTTTTTTGAAATAAAAATAAAGAAATATGTAATTAAATGGGGAAGATGAGAGAAGAAAAAGAAAAAAAAAAAGAACATAAATGACATTTATTAAATGCTGGGCAAAAAAATGAAGGAACAGAGAGATGATAGTTGAGGGTATTAAAGTAATTAATCACTTAGAAAGTGTCTAAGAGTCACAAAGTGCCTATTGGTGTAATTTAAGTTTTAAAAGTGCCTTTTTGTAATCTTCTCTAAAGAATTTTGGTTGTAGAGAATACGACTGTTATTTTTATAATTAATAAAAGTTTGATTATTACCAAAAGTTATAGTAACTGTGACTTTTATTTTAAATATATACATTTTAAAATATAAATTATATTTTAATTTTCATTTTTAAATTTATAACTTTGAAGTACTTATTACATTTTTGTTATTGAAAAAATGTACAAAAACATAAACTTTAAAATAAATATTTAGAATATTAATTTCATATAAATTTATTTTTTGTAAATTTAATAAACAAAAATATTTTATAAATAATTTTTTCTTATATTCTAGATAGATTTTAAGGCATGTGTTAGACTCGCTATATGTTAGGCTACAGATATATTAAAAGTACATGTATGTTTACATATATAATACAAAATTTTAAAAGAAAATAAATATGTATAAACGCACATATATTCTTTTGTGTCTTTTAGTCGGTGTATGGATTATCTAACACTAACAAGCGTGATAATGAAACTAAAATAATTATACAGAGAAAAAATAAATTTGATTAATCTAATTAAAATATTTTTGTGATAGAAAACATTTTAACTTATCGAGAGTATTTAATTTATGTGGGGAGAAGAAAAAAAAAGTTTCTAAAATTATTTGTCTCACTGCCGAGATTATGAGGCTTTGAGAGAAAATAGCAAAATAAAGAAGAAAAAATAAAAAGTGGCTGTAGAAACTTTTAAAAAATAAAAGTAATGAAAGTCTGATTGGCTAGAAAAACATTGTGATAGCTGTAAAACAAAGTCACAATCTTCACAACACATTGCCAATCAGCCCCCTACAGTCACAGCCTACAATCACAGCCCCAACCAATCAGTCGCCAAAAAATAGAACATTATTTATGTTTGGGATTCTACCATTTTAGTTGAATTATATCAATGGACATGTATGAGATTTCATATTTAGAGATTACTAGTTACCCTTTTATATTTTTCCATCAAAACTGAATGAAAATTAAGTTGCCTAGAAATTTATAGAAGAACCTATGATGAGTATTTTACTCATTAATGTATATGTTAGTGTTGGTGTATGTTAGCACATAGTTTCAGCTTATGTTAGTTAACTTGGATCTTTGCATATAAGAAGAATGAGCGCGAGATATAATGTAATTATGTAATATCAATAACAAACTTTCCTTTCTCTTCTTCTTTGTTCTTGAGCTAAGATAAGCTTGTTATGGTATCAGAGCTGTCACGATCGAGATCTTGAGTCTTTCATCATCAGAGTTTGTTCTTTTTCGATTCATCTCTTTGATTTTGATTGTTCTTTGTTCGATTGCAGATTCATTGGTTCAATCGATTATGTTCTTTCTTTCTTTTCCTTGGCTTTATCTTCTCGATTCTGTTCATTTTCTGTTTGGGATAGATTTTTCTTTGATTTTCGTTGATAAATCTTTAAGGATTCAATAGTTCTTTGATGTGATTTGTGATTTGGAATGGGATCTAATGATGTTCCTCCGTTGATTGAAGTTAATCCTTCGATTGGTACTAGATTTGGTGTTCAGATGTCATCTTCTAAAAATCTGACTGCGACGATGGATTACTACGATAATCCTTACTTCTTGCGTAGTGTCGATCATGCAAGATTACAGTTAGTGACATATCGTCTTACGACTGGGCTGACTTTCACTCATGGCGTCGTTTGGTTCGTATGGCGTTGATTGTGCGCAACAAATTGGGCTTCATTAATGGTACAATTCATAAACCTCCTAATGGACATAGAGATTCAAGTTCATGGTCATGTTGCAATGATATGGTATTCACTTGGTTGATGAACTCAGTCTCGAAAAAGATAGGTCATATTCTTTTGTTTATGTCCACTGCTGAGAATATCTGGAACAATTTGATGTCTAGATTCAAGCAAGATGATACTCTGAGAGTCTTTGAAGTAGAGTAGAGGTTGAACAGTATTCAACAAGGATCGTTAGATGTAAGTGCCTATTATACTGAACTAGTCACTATGTGGGAAGAATACATAAATTACATAGAACTTCCAGTATGCACTTGTGGTAGATGTGAATGCAATGTTGCTGTTATCTAGGAGAAATTGCAACAAAAAGGTCGTGTTACTAAGTTTTTGATGGGTCTGAATGAAACATATGATCAAATAAGAAGGCAAATTCTGATGCGGAAAACTATTCCTATGATTGAAGAAGAATATAATATGGTTGCTCAAGATGAGAGACAGAGAATTATCAAGCCGATCATCAAATCTGATATTGTGGTATTTAAAGTGGATTCTTCTAATAATAACGGACAGGGAGAGTTTGTTGCAGCATATGGTACATATCGGCCTAGAAACAATCAAAATATGCCTTTATGCACTTACTATGGCAAAATGGAACATACAACAAATAAATGCTTTCACCATTTTAATTATCCACCAAGGTACAAGTCTGCAAATATGGGGCAGAACTACAATAAGCCTGGTTTTTTTCCAAGAGGTTTAGCTTCTCACAATGCAAGGCCTCCATTCAATCTTGTTCCTCAGTCATTCTCACAACATAAAACAATTGCAAATGTTATGAATTGAGTATCTTCTGTTGTACTTGCTATGTATGTTCCATCACATGTGTCTTCAGATAATCTTCTGGATATCAGCTAGTTTACACCAATCCAGGTTCACAATCTTATTCAACAGCAAAGTAGTCAAGTTCGAGTTTCAAAACTTGCAGTTCCTTCTTCATCCTCATCCATTACTGAAAAAGGTGTCATGGCTCCACAATCTAGTTCTGGTAACCCTTTTTCACTTAAACCCTTTCCGATTTCCACAAATCTTAGATATGAAAATTATCTTTTCACTTTTCAACATCAACGCTTTCCACTTTATATCATCTCTTCCAAATGGTTCTTGGATACTTGATAGTGGGGCAACCTGTCATGTTTGTTCTGATCTTTCTTTGTTTAGAGAAGTATATAGTGCATCAGATATTAATGTTTCTTTACGTAATGGTCTTAAAATTCCCATTACTCATAAGGGTACTATACATTTATTTGATGTGTTGATTTTGCATAATGTTCTCTATGTACCATCATTCCATTTCAATTTGATTAGCATAAGTACCTTGTTACGTGATAGTAAATGTTCTGCTCACTTCTTTCCTACCTATTGCTCTATTCAGGATGTTTCTCTGTCATTGATGATTAGGAAGGGTGATGTTATCAGTAATCTCTACATCTTACAAGTTCATCCTTCATAAGATGCTTTATATGGATCCTTGACAGTAGATGGCAACTTATGGCAATCAACGCTTAGGACACCCATCGACTGCCAAGTTACAAGTTCTCTCTGGTACTCTTTCTTTACCTAAGTCTAATTTAGTTTTTTAAAATCATAGTCCAGTGTGTCCCTTAAAAAAACAGAAACGTTTATCTTTTCCATTTCAAAATAATATGACCTCTTCACCCTTTGAATTAGTTCATATAGATACTTGGGGTCCTTTTCACAAGAATCTATAGATGGTTGTAGATACTTTCTTACAATTGTTGATGATTGTAGTCCAGTTACATGGGTTTATATGATGAAAAACAAAAGAGATGTTTTGCATTTGTTTCCTGCCTTTGTTACTCATGTTCATACTCAATATAATGCAAAAATAAAAGCAGTTAGAACTGATAATGCTCCAGAATTATCTTTTCATGATTTAGTTACAAAACATGGTCTGTTACATTACATTCCTTGTGCTTATACTCCACAACAGAATTTTGTAGTGGAGAGAAAGCATCAACGTCTTCTTAATGTAGCCAGATCATTATTGTTTCAGTCTAACATACCTTTAGCATATTGGAGTGATTGCATATTGACAGCTGCATTTCTTATAAATAGGACACCTTCCCCGTTATTAGAAAATGAAACTCCATATGAGAAATTGCTTCATAAGAAACCAGATTCTTCTTTGCTTAAAAACTTTGGTTGTCTTTGCTATGTGTCTACGAATTTAAAAGATAGACATAAACTTTCTCCTAGAGCAACTTCTTCTGTCTTTCTTAGTTATCCATTGGGATATAAAAGATATAAAGTCTTAGATTTAGATACACATACTATTAGTATTTCTCGCCATGTTATCTTCCATGAGAATGTATTTCCATTTAAAGAAACCCCTAATAGATTATGATATTGTTCCCCTGCATGTTCCATCTACTATTCCTATGCAAGATCCATCAATTAGTACATCGTTTGCATCATCATCTTCTAGTATAGTACATGTTATATCTGTTCCAGAATCTTCTGTATCATTAGAACAGGAAATAGTAGTATATGAAAATGTTACACCTTCTTTACCAATAGAGAGACCAAAAAAAGACAAAAATCCCTAGTTCCTTATCTGAGTACCATTGTTCTCTCATTCAAACTCATACAGCTTCTACTCCCTTACACACAACACCATACCCTCTTAATTTTGTTCTTTCTTATAAAAAAATTTCCTCTCCATATTATGCATTTCTTCTTTCATATTTTATAGAAACAAAACCAAAAACCTTCATGGAAGCCATGGCATCTAAAGTGTGGACTGGGGCTCTCAATGAGGAGCTTCAGGCTATAGAACATAATACGACTTTTAGCATCACTTCTTAACCTCCGTGTAAGAATGTGGTAGGTTGTAAATGGGTATTCACCATCAAGTATAAGTCTGATTGGACAGTTGAAAGATATAAAGCCAGATTAGTAGCAAAGGGTTATACCCAACAGGAGGGTGTTGATTTTGATGAAACTTTTTCTCCTGTTGCCAAACTAACTAGTGTGAAATTGATGTTAGGGTTGGCTGCTATTAAAGGATGGTAGCTAAGCCAGATGGATGTGTCAATGCTTTTCATCGTAGTGAGCTGAATGAGGAAATATATATGAGCTTGCCTCAGGGATATACACCAGCATCAGGTCAGGTTCTCCCTCCTAATCCAGTTTGACGCCTTCATAAATCCATTTATGGCTTGAAACAAGCTTTTAGGCAATGAAATTTGCACATAACTTTTGTGTTGCTAGCTGATGGTTTTGAACAGTCTGAATTAGACACTACATTGTTCATTAGACAGACATCTAGAAGTTTCATTGCCATCCTAGTATATGTAGACGACATAGCTATAGTAAGTAGCAATTCTGAGGATTTGGCAGCCTTGAAAGCTATGTTAGCTCACTCATTTAAGATCAAAGACGTGGGTCCAATGAGGTTTTTCTTGGATCTTGAAATAGCTAGGTCATTTAAAGACATATATGTTTACCAACGGAAATACACTTTGAATCTTCTTCAAAATGCAGGCCTTCTAGCTTGTAAGTCTGCTACAACACCAACCTTTATGTAACCTTACAATATAGACAAGCTATTAGTTTCTCAAAAATGAAGTTTCAACGAACTTTAAAAACTCCAGCATACTCTTTTCATTACTAATACTTAAGAAACACAACGGTTGTCTTCTTCCACAAATGGAATTAACCATTGAGGGATACAATTATCTATAATAGCAAAATAAGTTGGGCAAGAGGGGGCCTTCCTAGATATAACATTAGCACATTACATTGCATCGAAGTTATATACATCCCAAAATACAAACACATTGCATTGCCCATGAAAGAGTTGTTGCTTCCACCTCCAATTGGGTTCGTATTTGCACCCACTCCGTTATAAACCAAAATATAACATATCAAAAAAGAATGACCTCTCATTTGTTATTTAGCATAAAATAATAACCAATTTAAAAGTGCAGACTAAGAGCATCTCCATCAGTGAATTAGAGAAGCTCGATTTCCAATCTTGATTTTTCTTTTTTTCGTTCAATTAAAAAAAAACATATAACTGACCAATCGCGGACCGCCACGTGTCAGTGGAGCCCGCAAACAGTGGCTTAAACGGTATCAGTGGGAGGAACACCCGTGAATCAGTTCATACAATATCACATTATTATAATTTTTTTTTTTGAAAAGTGTGTGAACTCCATCTTTAATCCTTCAATGGAAATGGCCTAAGAATACTTGTAAATAAAGTGATATTCTCCTGACAGAAGATGAGCCGCAAAAGTTTGTCAAATTGACCCCGTGAGGTGATGATAATTGAAAACCTTTGTTTTTCATAATATATTTTTCTTTGTTTTTATAAATCAAAACGATTACGATAATTAAAGTTGTGTTTCATCATGTTGATAATCTTGGCTCTCGTAATATCTCTCTTTCGCTTGACTTGTAAAGGGTTTTTTTTTCTTCTTTTTAAAAACCTTTGACTTGTATATCTAATAATAATACATTCGCCAGTGCGAAGTACCATTCACACTTCTTCTTCTCACCATTTTTTATTTACTTTTCTATTAACTAGGGGAAGTTCCGCGCTACGCGCGGGTTTGTGTTTGTATTTTTTTCTAACTTTTCAAGTTT
>OVAN01008885.1:0-17611 GCA_900406275.1 Anastatica hierochuntica | reverse complement strand
GGTTTCCCGCAATAAATCGTAAAGATCACTTAGCCGCAAAACAGCCCGAAATGGCCCAAACCGCGATAACGGTCCACTTACGATTCCGGACGAGAATCGGCCCATCTACGATGATGGTTTGCTAGGGTTTCGCGAAAATGTTATGTTTCGAGAAGATAAGGAAGGATCTCGAAAAGATATATGCAAATCAGGGAAAAAGGAATATTTCCACGAGAAGATATGCACAAATCGAGAACGAAAAAGGAAACGAGCCAAGCCCACGAAGATCTATTTAAAGGGTGCAAATGAGAAGGAGAGACAACACAATTTTCGTCACCACAAAACACTTAAAAAACTAGGGTTCTTACTTTGTTTCGTTAGCGAGCTGCGTCTCAACTAGGTTACAAGTCTACGCTGTAGTTCTAGGGATTCGTCGCCAACAGTTCTTGCGGCCACGGCTTATCACTAGTTGCGTACGCTCAAACCATGAATTCGAATAAGATCCCTTGTTCTTTCTTCATTAACTGTGTCTTTCGATTATTGTTCTTCGTATTCGTTTTCGTTTACTTCTTCGATTTACTTTCGTATTCATGTTATTTATCGTTTGCGAATCCTGTTCACGTTAAGTTATCCTCACGAATCTCATTATTTTATCGTTGTTATATGCATCTCGCTTCGTTATCTGTTTCGTATTGTTTTTACTTTCGTTGTTCATCTTGTTCATCTCAATTTCGTCATACGAATCTTGTTAACCTAAATATCGCAGACTGTTCGCATATTCGTTTTACTCATGCTTTTTGTTTGATCTTACTTCGCAGCTTAGTTTTTTAACCTTAACCTAATTTCTCGTGTTCATCATCTGATCGTATCGCTTTTTGGCCACAGAGAATCAGTGAACCACGTAAACATTGACAGTGAGAATTTCGGTTCCCACAGTTTGGCGCTAGAAGGAGGGTGCACACGCGATATCTTTCACGTCAAACAACAGATCAGGTCTGAACACCGATGAACAGAACAACCAACCAGCTCGTGAAGGCGGAAACGCCGACGACACCGTTGATATCACTCCGGCAACGAACATCACCGCGGTCAATGCTAACCCAAGCATCACGGTGTTCGAGGAGATCAAAAAAATGTTCTCGACTCTCGAAAAGAAGTCAGCAGAACGTGACCAAGTCACCGATTCTCTCGCGAAACAGGTCGAGACCTTAGCCACGAGAACCAAGAACATCCTTCCGCGTGGAGCAACCAGACTCCGCGGAAGAAGACTCAACTTCGCAACTCCATCCGGAGCGGTCCAGCTCTGTTTGAATTTTTTTTTATTTTTACACCTCTCTTTTTAATGAAAAAGACCATTATAGCCCTAGACTAAAAGAAACCCTAAACGTTAAACCCTAAACCCTAAACCATAATTCCTAAACTTTAAACCCTAATAGCTAAACCCTAAACCCTAATCACTAAACCTTAAACCCTAAACCCTATTTGTGCAAATAGGAGGTGTATATTTGAGAACCATTAAAAGACAGGTGTAAATGTAAAATTTCTTTTCCTTTTAAGTGTATTTCTGTAAATTAATCTATTCAATAAGTGATTTTAATTTTTTTTTAAATCAAGTGTTATTCTTATTGTATTTAAAATGCTTTTATTAAAAGAGTTTAAAGTTAGTGTTATTGGTTGTTGTATTTAAAATATTTTTATTAAAAGATTTTACAATCTAGTGTTATTCATTTGAAGATTTGAAGCGGTCAATTAAAATCTTGTGTTATTCATGTTTGATTGATTTTGATTGTAAAAAGAATTGTGAAGGATTTTCAATCACTTTGATCCTAATTTTATGAGTATATTTTAGCCATCAAAATCCAACCTTTCACCTAAATATTTTTCAGTTTTATAAAAACTCAACTCTTATTTATCAATTGATATTTTCTCACGTTAATTATTTTTTTCTTTCCTTCACATTCCTACTTCTTTTTTTTTCTTTCATAGTTCCTATCTTCTTTCTTTCTTCTACAAAGAAGGTACGTAAATAAGCAAACAATGTTTGACCATATCTCGTTATTTGTGATTGGCCGTGTCTTGTTATTTGTGATTGTTTTTCATGATCGATTTTGCTTTCTTTATATATTTAGCAAAATATTATTTATTACTTTTCATGATTGTTTTTTCTGCAACGAAGTTATATATCTATACATGTTTTGATAATGGCTGAAATTTTATTATTATAGTATTTGTCATAGGTTTTGAAGTTATGGAACAAGTTCTATATGAAGAAGATGATTCTGATGTAGACATTTTCTTACTAACACTCGTTATTGCATATGAGAATCAAATTGAACGTCCGATTCGACGACAAATCACCAGAGAAGGACATGCTTATATTCAAACAACTTTGAAAGAAGATCCTCATCATTTTCCACAATTATATCGTATGTTTCCAAATGTATTTTTTGGATTTGTGTTATCTTATCAGAATGAAGATAGGTTTAAAGGACACCCGACATATGTGTGTCGAAGAGATGCTTGCTACTTTTTTTATGACAGTTGGGCAAAGTTCAAAATATTGTCATACCATAGACACTTTTAAGAGATCAAAATTCACAACAAGTACAAATTTTCACAAGACTCTCAGAGCTTTAAACACGCTTGACCAAGTTTGATGGCCAAACCTACACATACAATGCCCACAAAAATAAGCACAAGCACTCGATTTTATCCTTATTTTAAGGTACAAAATTTCTTTCTCTAATTTTTTTTTCGAATGTATATGTGAAAGTTGCTCTATTTATTTTTAGAATTGTATTGGAGCTATAGACGACACACACATTAATGCGACAGTACAAGGTCCTAAAAAGGTGAGTTTTCGTAATCGAAAAGGAGTCATTTCTCAAAACGTACTAGCTGCTCGTAACTTTGATCTTGAGTTCATTTATGTTTTAAGTGGATAGGAAGGTTCAGCTCATGACTCAAAAGTTCTGCAAGATGCGTTAACAAGAAGAACTAATAGATTCCAAGTTCCAGAAGGCGATTATAATTCAACTATATATCTTATAGATAATTTATCTAACGTTTTTTTAACTATGTGAGTTATATAATGTTTTGGTATTTCAGAAAAATATTATTTAGTGTACTGTGGGTTTGCAAATCGACGTAATTTTTAGCTCCACTACGAAGTATTCGATATCATTTACAAGAATTTCGCGGGGAATGGTGGGATCCAGCAAATCAGAATAAATTATTTAACCTTCGTCACGCATCCTTAAGAAACGTCATCGAAAGAATATTTGGTATATTAAATCTCGGTTCCTGATTTTTAAATATGTACCACCTTTTTCTTTCAAGATCCAAGCAGAAATAGTTCTTGCATGCACTGCTTTACACAACTTTCTTCGCAAAAGGTGTCGTTCAGATGAATTTTGTAGTGATATGGAAAAAGAATTAGATGAAGAAAATGAGAATCAAACTTTAGAAGAGAATACTATTGAATAAAATGTTGAGACTGAAGAACAAGAAAGAGAGAATGAAGACACTGGAGAGAAACCATGGCTGCAGATATGTGGCGAGATGCTACTAATACCGGTAGCCAAAGATAATTAAATTTAGCATTCGTTCATGTAAGATTTACGGTTTTACTAGTCTTTTTTTGTTTTTAGTGAGAATGATTTTTTACATGCATTAGAACCTTTTTACGAAGCTTTGATCAAAAGATACAAAACACCATCATACATGTACCTTGGTTTTGGTAAGTAACTCTAGATTTTTTTTTATTATACCGTTCTTTCATGAATGGTTTACGATTTAACCATTTTTATTATTTTGTTTTTCCAGTTATTTTTCCTTTTTGTTATATAACAAGAAAAATTATTAATCATAAATTTTTATTTGAACTAATAAAATAAGTGAGGATTTAAAAGTTGTTAAACATGCTTTTGTGTAGATGATAATAACATCTTAGCAACCAGAATGTTATGATGAACACAACAACATTATCACAAAAAAACAACTCTTAAAAATGATTCTCTAATGATTATATTAACTTTATGTTTATCTGTAAAAACGATCTCACTATCTATATAAGATCATGTACATCTTTCTTCTAATAATGTTTAAAGGCTATTAAACTCAAGAGAGAAAGGTTAGAAGAATTTTTTCCTGACGTTTTTTGCTTTGATAAACAACATTAATTGCCTTTGAATGCCACTAACTTTAATAACGTTGTTCTCATCTAATGAAATTAATTGGCTTTTATCAAAACGTTGAATTGATTTTAGGTTATCTAAACCAAAATCTACGTTGAAATTATTTTGAGAACAACTAGAATGCACTTTTTGTTTCATTTTGGTTTTTATGTATCTTATGCAGTGGGTGATTTGATAACTTCTAATATATGTTGAGTTTTGTAATTTGTTGTTAGATTAGTTATAATACAACTATGGGAGATTCACAAAAAAAGAAAGAAAAAGGTGACTACAACCCATGGACT
Organism: Anastatica hierochuntica; assembly: GCA_900406275.1. NCBI lineage: Eukaryota > Viridiplantae > Streptophyta > Magnoliopsida > Brassicales > Brassicaceae > Anastatica > Anastatica hierochuntica. The sequence continues at coordinate 13,152 of OVAN01008885.1, read as the reverse complement.
CCAGATGAGACTAAGCTATTGGTACAACTTCTTGTGGAAGCGGTTAATAATAATTGGCGTGACTCATGCGATACGTTAAGTAGGCAAACCATTGAGTCAAAACTTTTACCAGAACTCAACAAAGATTGTTTTTGCGCAAAAGATTATAAGAATTATTAAAGCAGGATGAAACATTTAAAGAAACAGTATCTAAGTTGTGTCGAGCTTCAACGTTATTCTTCTGGTTTCGGTTGGGATCTTTTGACTAAAAAATTTACAGCTCCGGGCGAAGTACATAATGATTATTTAAAGGTAAGCATTTTATTTTAAAACAAAAATACAGTTATTATACTACATATTTACATGTTATTAATTTGTTTTTATATGCACATCCAGCTAATAAAAATTTACGCTATGATACTTTTGAGCATTTTGAAGAGTTGCAAACCATATTTGGACAACGTGTTGCTAGCGGTAAAAATGCAGTTGGATTTGGTGATGGTACTGATGCACGTACATACAAAGCTGGAGGGAATTCAAATGAAGAATATGCGAATAATGTAGATAGCGATTATGAGTTAGATTCGTCTAATCATGATCATGAGCCAACAAAACATTATGCACCATTTGACTCTCAAATTATTCCAAGATGTCGTAAAGAGAAGCTTCAACCAAAGAAAAGAGCAAGATCCGAGAGAGCTGTTTCACAAAAGAAAGAAAATTCAGGTATGACTCTTACTACTCAAATTGTGAATATAATACAGCAAAGGGAAAAAAGACAACAAAAAGAGGCTGGGAAAAAAAGATTGATGTTTGGGATGCTATAAAAGAAATTTCAAACTTGGAGGAACGTATTCGCTACAAAGCACTTACAAAAAATTTATCATCTCGGAATACAAGACGTGTTTGTTAAGTTGTCGGTGGAAGAAAGATTAGGATGGATTCAAGCTAGTGTGGAATAAATTTGTTTTTATTGAAGTTTATTATTTTTCTTTTCTCTTACGTTCGGTTCTTTTTTTTTTGCTTTTGATACATTTCATATTTTCTCTTTTATTTTAGAGTGTTTTTTCATGAAGATTTTTTTATCAGAAATTTCATAAAGTTTAAATTATTTAAAAGAGCAATGTATATTTTAACCAAATAAAAGAATAGATGACCTTCAAGGTTTAAATTTGTCTCAGCTGAAGAATTCAAAAAAAGAGAGATGGTAGACGCAAAAAAAAAAGAGATGGTACAGTCTCTCCTACAAAAACTCATTCATCTTCATCTTTAGTTGCAATGTGTTTTGTTTCCTTCTGTATGAATAAAACAAACTAGATTATCGCTGTTTCTTTTGTAAACCACTTACTGTTAAATGAGTTTGTAATGACCCCGATCCGAGGGTACCAGAATTTCTCCAAATGGTATCGCCAAAACCGGAACAAACTTCACCAACCGGTTAATAATTTCGCTTCTAATTTTACCTGCAGAACAACAAAAGGAGAAAGGGAGGAAAAGAGAGAGGGGTGAGTGACTTTTCAAACAAGCCACTCAATGAGGACGGACTCAACTCCGCCTCACCCGCTACCCGATTAACCCCGCTAGACTAGGCCTAACCCCATCCCCACAGTAAGCAAAGAGAGACACCTAACGTGTAATACAAGCAACTACCAGATGAAATGATTTTTGCCAGTTTCAACTCTTTAGACATTTCCTGATTAACATTTAAAATGCTTTTCCTAGACATCTAGCATATGAGGGCCCTATGGACTTTGGTTGCACACTACCCCCAACGCGCCCCCTCGCCCAGATCTCACCTCTTGTGAGTCCGCAACTTTGGACGTAACCTAACATCAGCCCTTTTGCTTACATAGCTCATTTGATGTCGAACCGTTCGATGATGTCAGCGTCCTCACAACATCCGCCACCGCTCTACTGACGTCGACACGGTCGAGTATGCCTCATCCGACGAATCTCACTGGTTTTGGGGTATGCCTCCTCTGGCGCATCTTACCCCGAGGCTTCCCTCCTTGCAATCGGAGTTCCACCCCCTAGCGTTGAGATAGCGGAAACCGACCCGCTTGACCATAGCACAACCTACAGTAGACCCCGTGCCTACCGTAGAGACTAACCAAATAACTAGCAAATCACCAATTATCCTAGTCCAATCTTTCTTTAGTGAAATTCTCAAACAATACCAATTTATCCCAATTCCTTTTAAGACTTAGGTTAGCACAAACTCTTTATCCTAGGCTCGGCTTAGCGATCCATTTCACAAAATTGCACTTAGGAATATATGTCATTATGACTTACAATACATACTACTTTTAACTATTTGTGTCGATCCTTATAGCTCGACATTGGCTGAAAATTAAACCTAGGCTAGAGAAATTAACCGAATAACGAATGAGAACGAAGGAGGGAACTCCTCACCTTGGCCTAATGGTCTGGTAGCTGTCATGGTCAACAATCTCCACTCCCATCACCGAGACTTCGCTGGAATCATCGATATCGTTCTACTTTCCCCGGCTAGACCCTTCACCAACCTTCTTCTCACCTGAACCAAAACCTCCCCCTTCATTACCCCAAGAAGCTCCTCCCTCGAAAGAAGATGAACCCTGAAAGGAAAACTGGTTAGTCCTCTAAACCGAAATCCTTCCTAAAAAGGAAACTTTCTATTTATAGTAACCAGTTATAAATAGTAGCTACCCTAATAGGAAACTTCCTAAAAAGGAAAGTTACTAAAAAAGGGAAACTTGTCCTAAAAAGGAAACTTTCCTAAAAAGGAAACTTTCCAAAAGTGGAAACTTTCCAAAAATGGAAACCTGCCATTTCAGGAAACTTCCAAAAATGGAAAGTTCCTAAAGCCAAGAGCTTACCAAAGTGGAAGACTCCTGAACAGCGTCTTCCGGGTTCCGTTCTTCTTCAACAGCACCGGTTCCCGAAGACTCCGCCTGATGGACACTCTCTCGCCATGTGCCCGGATTCACCGCACTTGAAGCTAGCGCCTTCTTCGCAGCTTTGAGCGACTCTTCTGCTTCCACAGGTTCTTCTCTGGATCGCTTCCAGGAACCTTCCACTTTGGCTTCCCAACATTGATGCATGGTAGCTCCGCAGAATATTGCAACTCCATCTTCCGGTTTATCTCCCCCGGTCTGGTTCTCTCATCTGGTTGCTTCTTCGGTTTTGTTTGACTCCTTGGTTCGATTTTTGATCTGGTTAACTCCTAGGTTTGGACTGAATTGGTTTCCTTTTCGGTTTTCGCGGTTTCCTTCTTTCCCAAGAAACCGAAAACCCTAACCTCTCCACCACCCACTAACTTGCGCCGTAAGTCACCACCACCTCCTAGGGTTTTCCCCAAACCCGAGCCACCATCACCTGCTCCGGCTCCGGTCACGCCTCCTCCTCCGCCAATCATCATCTCCACAGTTTCTACTTCACCGCCGGAGCCTCCGATTACCGCCATGTGATGTTTTCATATTTTATGGGTTTTTATTATTGTTTTATTCAAGGAAAATGGTGTTTTAATATGTATTTGGTTCTTTTTGGAGTTTTTTGGTGTTCTTTAGTTTTTTTACAGGATTTAGGTTTCTTTGGAGCGAAACATAACAAATTGGGCCAAAAACAGATATTTGGAATGCAGAATCATGTTGAAGCATCGGACGTTTCGCCCTATTTGACTGACTTTCCACCGTTGGATCGAGCTGAATTGAAGTCACAAGATAGAAACGTGAGTTAGCTTTAATATAGAGGTGGTTTGAAGGAAATCCAACGGTCCGATCAAAAGTTATGGTCATTTTACTGAATACATGTCTTGTTGGCAACGAGGAATCGAATACGCAGAAATGAGTATTTTGGCAAAAGGACAGAGATCGATCGATCTTGAGACAAGGGTCGACCAATCCATGTCCCGACGCGAAAAAAACCACTTATTTTGAACCAGAACCGAAGATTGAAGACCCAGATTACATATTAAAATACCCAGACTCGATTTTTTTAGGTTAGATGATGCTATTTTTCGAGTTTGAGATCAGACTTTTGAGCTTTGTAACTTGTGAGAGAGAGATCTACTCATCTCTACTTCATTTGGAGAATAATTCTGATCTCTACTCTTTGTTTTGTCATTCAATACATAATGTTTTCATCAAATTCACCTTGTGTTGTTTTGATTGCCATGAGTGAGTAGTTTTCTAGTTGGGTTTAGGGCTTCTCATAGGGGATTTCATGATTCAGTGATTGTTAGGTTGTTTGATTTGGGATTTATCTGTTTATCTTCGTTTATCTTTGTGTTTAATGCTTGAATTGGATTGATCACCTAGTTCATGATATTAGGTTATTCAATACACCAAAAGTGATTGCTTGAATGCCTGAAACTGAGATTAGATGAGCAAAGTGTCTTTAACCAACGACAGTTGATGTTACTATGCTTTGTGAGCATATCAATCATGCTTAGAATGGANAGCGAGCAAAGTGTCTTTAACCAACGACAGTTGATGTTACTGCGCTTTGTGAGCAAATCAATCATGCTTAGAATGCATGCTTAGGATTTGAAACTCAACGAAAGTTAGTGTCTAGGATCCTTAAGCATAGATAATTAGCACTGCGACAGTAGGTTAATTATAATCTTTTGAATTGAGCTAAGACGAATCTTAATTGTTTCCCGGTTAACAATCTGCAATTCTGATGAAATGATTTCCCTGAGAACACCATGTGCCCAGCGTTTTTCTCTGATTGATTTACAACTCGTTCTTGCCTGCTTGCTCCTTTGTTCCTTTGATTTCAATATTGCATCATTTACCAACCATCTATGTTTCGCTTTAGCCCGTATTTGATTCATAGTTCTTCGTTCGACATTAGTCGTTGTGGATTCGATACCCAAACCACTACAACGTGCTTAACTGTACGCTTGCAGTGATTTCTTGGGTGAAAACCTGAGCCATCACCATGACACCGCCGGGAGCCGAAATCAGGCCGCTTCTCGCCTCGAAACCCTTGGACTGCGGCTTCTTTCCCATGTTCACCGCCACTTCACCCTTCTCTGACGTCGCCTCGTCTCCCCCGACCACCACGACGCTTCCTCCGGCCTCCCTAGCCTTTCTCGACAACAAAACCTCCCTGATCTAACCATTCACCTTCTCGGATCCGCTTCTCGGGACCACCACGACGCCGCTTTGGCTTCTCCGGCTACTCTCCATTATCGCGGCACCCTCCAGCATGATCACGGCGCCATCTCTCTCTCTCTCTCCGCCTCTGATAACCACCTCCCGTGGTTTCTCCGCTCCCGCAGCTTTCTCTCTTCTCTCCCCTCCTCTGCAAACTCTCGACACCATCACCACCATCTCCTTCTTCTTCTCTCTCTCTTCGCCAGCAGCACACTCCTCTCTCTTCTCTATCTCTTCTCCGTGGCGACTCGACTCTCCGCCTCCTCTCTCTCGTTTCTTTTTTTTGCTGCTTCTAGGGTTATGTTGAGAGGGACAGATGGTTTGAAAGGGGGCGTCTCGGGTCGGGTCATCGGGTGGGTTACGGTTTGGGGTCGGGTGGTTCGGTTTAGGGTTTTAGGGTTTGGGCCATTATAGGACCGGGTATTACAATTCTCCCTCCTTAAAGAGAATTCGTCCCAAATTCTGGGAGTTTGAAATTTCTGGAAACTTCCGACGAACAGTTTCATCCGTACACGAGCCCTGTCGAGCGTACCGGTTCCCGGAGTTTATGGTTCGACGAGGTTTAGAGTGGGCAGAAGGAGAAGAAGAGCGGAGCGATCCGAGTAAAAGTAGGGAGGTAACACTAAGAAGAATACTAAAGATTGATAAAAGAAGTAGAATAAATAGATAAAAGAATTTGGAAGACTAAACCGACGTTGAAGGGAAAAGCTACAAGCAATAAAAGGAACAACGAATGACTACTACTAAACCTAGAGGCCACCTATCCCACACAAGGCACCCAACCCCCACTTGGCATCTAGCCGGAATCGGAATCGGAATCGGAACTGGAGTCAAAGTTTGCTGGTGGCCCGTCTAAAATGTCGATGACCTCCGGCTCCTCCTCGAAGAATCCCCCAAAGTCGTCCTCTTAATCCTCGTCAAGCTTCTCGTCGGAGTCGTCTGCTAGCTCCTCCTCGAAGAAAACGTCAAGCATCTGGTCTAGGTCGTCCCCCTGCTCCGGCCCCTCCTCGGGTTCTACCCCATCGTCATTATCATGATCTCCGTCATACCCCTCCTCCTGACCTCCCATTGGTTCTGGGCCTTCGCCCTCCCCTGTGTCTCCAAGCGCTTCCTCCTGGTTTTCCTCCACTTCTCCCGGCTGGAGCCCTAGATCTGACAGATCCTCAGCCTGATCCTCCTCCGAGTCCTCCTCTAGATCCTCCTCCAGATCCTCCTCCGGATCAGTCTCCTGGCTGGAGCTGGGTGGGTAGGGGTGGGCGTTTATTCGGGGTGGGTAAGGCACCCAAAGCGGCGACAGCGCGAGTTGCGGTCCATACCCAAGGCGGTGGGCCTTCATCCGGGGTGCATACTGATACCTGGCTCTAGGGTAGACGTCGGGAATCCTGAAAGAGCAAAACAACGATATTAGAAGCTTGATTACTGACGAGGTTGGTGATTTTGAAAATTTGGTCCCGGGAAAAATAATTTTATTAAAACGAATATTCATTTTGGAAAGCTATGACCCCCCGGGTCAGAACTGGAACGGCCTTTAACCTAAGCTCTGATACCACTTGTAACGACCCCGATCTGAGGGTACCAGAATTTCTCCAAATGGTATCACCAAAACCGGAGCAAACTTCACCAACCGGTTCATAATTTCGCTTCTAATTTTACCTGCAAAACAACAAAAGGAGAAAGGGAGGAAAAGAAAGAGGGGTGAGTGACTTTTCTAACAAGCCACTCAGTGAGGATGGACCCGACTCCGCCTCATCCGCTACCCGATTAACCTCGCTAGAATAGGCCTTACCCCACCCCACACTAAGTAAAGAGAGACACCTAACGTGTCATACAAGCAACTACCAGATGAAACGATAGTTGCCAATTCCGACTCTTTAGACATTTCCTGATTAACATTTAAAACACTTTTCCTAGACATCTAACATACGAGGGCCCTATGGACTTTGGTTGCACACTACCCCCAACGCGCCCGCTCGCCCCGATCTCACTTCTTGTGAGTCTGAAACTTCGGACGTAACCTAACATCAGCCCTTTTGCTTACATAGCTCATTCGATGTCGAACCGTTCGATGATGTCAGCGTCCTCACAGCATCCACCACCGCTCTACTGATGTCGACACGGTCAAGTGTGCCTCATCTGGTGAATCTCACTCGTATTGGGGTATGCCTCCTCCGGCGCATCTTACCCCGAGGCTTCCCTCCTTGCGATCAGAGTTCCACCCCCTAGCATTGAGATAGCGGCAACCGACCCGCTTGACCATAACACAGCCTACAGTAGACTCCGCGCCTACCGTAGGGACTAACCAAATAACTAGCAAATCACCAATTATCCTAGTCCTATCTTTCTGAAGTGAAATTCTCAAACAATACCAATTTATCCTTATTCCTTTTAGGACTTAGGTTAGCACAGACTCTCTATCCTAGGCTCGGCTTAGCGACTCATTTCATAAAATTGCACTTAGGCATATATGTCATTATGACTTATAATACATAGTACATTTAACTATTTGTGCCGAGACTTATAGCTCAACACTGGCTGAAAATTAAACCTAGGCTAGAGAAATTAACCGAATAACGAATGAGAACGAAGGCGGGAACTCCTCACCTTGGCCTAATGATCTGATAGCAGTCGTGGTCAACAATCTCCACTCCCATCACCAGGACTTCGTTGGAATCCTCGATATCGTTATGCTTTCCCCGACTAGACCCTTTGCCAACCTCCTTCTCACCTGAACCGAAACCTCTCCCTTGATTACCCCAAGAAGCTCCTCCCTCGAAAGAAGATGAACCCTGAAAGGAAAACTGGATAGTCCTCTATACCGGAAATCCTGCCTAAAAAAGAAACTTTCTATTTATAGAAACCTGTTATAAATAGTAGCTACCCTAATAGGAAACTTCCTAAAAAGGAAAGTTATTGAAAAGGGAAACCTGCCCTAAAAAGGAAACTTTCCTAAAAAGGAAACTTTCCAAAAGTGGAAACTTTCCAAAAATGGAAACCTGCCATTTCAGGAAACTTTCAAAAATGGAAAGTTCCTAAAGCCAGGAGCTTACCGAGGTGGAAGACTCCTGAACTGCGTCTTCTGGGTTCCGGTCTTCTTCACCAGCACCGGTTCTCGAAGACTTCGCCTGGTGGACACTCTCTCGCCATGTGCCCAGATTCACCGCACTTGAAGCTAGCGCCTTCTTCGCGGCTTTGAGCGACTCTTCTGCTTCCACCGGTTCTTCTCTAGACCGCTTCCGGAAACCTTCCTCTTCGGCTTCCCAACATTGATGCATGGTAGCTCCGCAAAATATTGCAACTCCATCTTCCGGTTTATCTCCCCCGGTCTGGTTCTCTGATCTAGTTGCTTCTTCAGTTTGGTTTGACTCCTTGGTTTGATTCCCTGATCTGGTTAACTCCTAGGTTTGGACTGAATTGGTTTTCGGTTTGTTTTTCGCGGTTTCCTTCTTTCCCAAGAAACCGAAAACCCTCTCCTATCCACCACCCACAGACTTGCGCCATAAGTCACCACCGCCTCCTAGGGTTTTCCCCAAACCCGAGCCATCATCACCCGCTCCGGCTCTGATCACGCCTACTCCTCCGCCGATCATCATCTCTGGAGTCTCTACTTCACCGCCGGAGCCTCCGATTACCGCCATGACACCGCCGGAAGTCGTAATCACGCCGCTTCACGCCTCGAAACCTTCATAGCGCGGCTTCTCTCCCACGTTCACCACCGCTTCACCCTTCTCTGACGTCGCCTCGTCTCCCCTGACCACCATGACGTTTCCTCCGACCTCCCTAGCCTTTCCTGACACAAAACCTCCCCGATATAACCCTTCACAATCTCGGATCCGCTTCCCGAGACCACCACGACGCCGCTTTGACTTCTCCGGCTACTCTCATCATCGCGGCAACCTCCTCCACGATCACGGCAACGTCTCCGTCTCTCTCTCTCTCTCTCTCTCTCTCTCTCTCTCTCTCTCTCTCTCTCTCTCCTCCGATAGCCACCTCCCGTGGTTTCTCCGCTCCCGCGGCTTTCACTCTCCTCTGCCCTCCTCCGCAAACTCTCGACACCATCACCACCATCTCCTTCTTCTTCTCTCTCTCTTCGTCGGCGGAACACTCCTCTCTATTCTCTCTCTCTTCTCTGCGGCGACTTGACTCTTCGCCTCCTCTCTCTCGTTTCTTTTTTTCTTTTGCTGCTTCTAGGGTTATGTCGAGAGGAAGAGATGGTTTGAAAGGGGTCTCGGGTCGGATCACCGAGTGGGTTACGATTTGGGGTCGGGTGGTTCGGTTTAGGGTTTTAGGGTTTGGGCCTTTATAGAGTCGGGTATTACAGAGTTTGTGTTTGGTAAAAGAAAAGAAAGCAAGTTAGAAAAAAATAGTACGAAGCTTCGAAAAAAGGGCAGTAAATGCTTTTAACATCGTATTCAATGTGTTGTTCAATCAAATAGAAATCAAGTGCATTTTTTGAATTTTTAATGCCATATATTCAAATACGTAGTGAATAATTGTAAAATCTAACATACATTATTCTTCTACCCACACTTTAATAGATTTTAAATCTCATTTGATTTCATGTGTATATATATTTTACACTAGAATTGTAAAATCATTACTAAATCATTCAAAATATTATCCATTTTAAATTTGTTGGAGTTGATTTCAATATTTACAACGAATAACACCTCCTTAGTGTTTTGTATGATTGTTGTTTAGCTCAAAACAGTTTACTATTATAGCATATCCATCACCTTTCTCATAGTTCCATAAAGATTCTTTAAAAAATCTTTTACCATATAGTTTGCTCTTGGTATAAATGTCAATTACAATTATCAGAATATATGTACTTTATATATGTATATGCACTACCCAAAAATATGTATTTTTATAGAGCTAAGTATAAAGTTTTTTTTAGCAATACCACACAATTGTTATATTTGGATTTCTAGTATATAGGTTTATTTTATTTACATTATGGGGTTTTATATTTTTCTAATTAAAAATTATGTATATGCGTGGTATCTTTGTAAAACTACAGTTTACCACTAATACTTGCAAAGCTTTGCAAAATACAATATTTACTTCTAGTATTAAGTCGCTTATAAGGTCATCTTTAATGAACTTTTTGACATATGATAAATGCTTATAGATGAAAAGTCTTGTTTTCTAACTTCATACTCTTAATTGTTATGCAAAATGCAAAATGTATCTTCTTCGCATTTGTTAATTGTCATAACTCAACCATTGTTCGAATAGTGTAACAACCAAAGTTAACATTTGAAGATAGGTCACTAACGATTCATATGAGTGTTTATTAGAAATTTTTTATTTGTAGTTTGGGAGAAAATTTGATAAAATATTGGAATTTTACCTTACTAACTCGAGTGATATTTGTTGAAATTAGTTTGTACCCATAATCTTTTAGAGGGTAGATCTATGTATGATAAGTAGAGACTAATTGCCTCCCGTAAAATTTCAGAACTTTCCCACAATAAACCAGTTTAATTGAAATATTTTGTCCGCAATGATGTTTAAAAAATATTAAATTTTAAATGTTGTATACGCACACAATCTAAATAATTTAAGAAACCTAATGATGCCCACAATATTAAATACACAATATATGGTTAAAAGCTTGCTGAAGGGTTTATGGATTGATAAAGTTAAAAAGAACACTTAAAATTGTAGATTAAAAGTAACATAAATTCAAAATTGTATAGAACAAATATTTTTAAAATTATTTGTTTCAAAGGATTCCTATATAGAACTATAAATGGTCAATAATATCACTCCATGTCAACATTTTTAAAAATTTTAAAATTCAAAATAATACTATAAATGCAAATTTACTTGAATCCATTGTAAACCAAAATAACGATATATGGTAATCAAACATAATGTTTAAATATGGTGTTTAATATTATTTTTATTAATAACTGATTTGAAGAAGTTATTCTACTTACTTTTGTAATAATTTATGAGTTTTAATATAAACTAAATTAACATGTTAAACCTACAATCATGTGGAAATTCTAGTGCTCAATTGATATGGATAAATCGAATCATGCAGGTGTTTTTTTTTTAGTTCACATGCGTCTTCAAAAAGTTTATTTTATTTTATAGTTTAAATCAATATAATTTTTTCCAATACAAAATATTAGATATCAAATATCGAGAAGTTAAATCGCATATTTTTTGTACGTCTTAAATAATTATATATACCTTTGTCTAATATTTGAGTAATACTTCAATGAGATGTTTATATAGTAGCTCGTTTTGCTGTCATTTTGATGTATTTAGAAAGTAAAATTGATCCTTTATCAGTTTCATTTTATTCTATGTTTCGGTCTCTGAGGTGTTTTGCCATCTTTTCTTCTTGACATTCTTTTGACGCTTTTGGTGTGTGGAAGAAAGAGAGTCAACTCTTTGATTTCTTTTTCTTTTTCTTTTTTTTTTTTGTTAAAACAACTCTCGGATTTTGGTAAAACAAATATGCCTCGTTGATAATAACTTCTATGTTTAATATTCTGACTTTATTTCGACGTGTTTGTTGATTATTTTTGTGCAATTTATATTTTTTTTCAGAAACCATATATACACCATATGATATCTAGAGAGTTAACATTTTCCCTTCTCACATGTCCCAGTGGATGTATTTAAACTTTTAGTTTACTTAGGTGTTTGTAAACTGCATCGTACGTCTTCCACATTTTGCTAATTTTTTTAAAACCTGGTAAGAAATAACATTTCTAAAAGGGTGAAACAACATTATAAGAGAAATCACCACACTATTTGTGAGCCAACCCTGTTAGATAATTCCAAGAGGAAAAAGAAAAAAGGAAAAGTCCTAAAAATAAAGAGATTAGCTTATTTAGGAAAAAAGAAAATCCAATTAGGTTTAGGAGATAGTTAAAACCTATAAATATAAATTAAACTCTTAGGAGATGTCTAAGAGATTCAAGAGAAAGAGAGATTTAGTTTTTGTGTAAGGTTTTCTAAATCAATAAGAAGTGATTAGTTCTTATAATTGTTTCCTTGATCTCAGACTTGACGGAACAGAAACAATCTGTTGGAACAGATCAACGAGTTTCAACGCTTTTAATTGGTATCGGAGCCTACGTTGCGAAACGTGGGAGCAAAGTAAGGTTCTTCATCGAGAAGGATGACGAACCCTACAAAGCAATCAGCGCAGACACAGAACAATGAGTCTTCGTCGATTGGCAAAGATCTTAAGAGCCCTATGCTTTCATCGACAAACTACACAGTTTGGTCAATGAGGATGAAAGTAATTCTACGGGTGAATGAAGTCTGGGACACGATCGAGCCAGGATCAACAGACATGAAAAGGAATAATGTAGCCATCACATTAATTTTTCAGTCAATTCCTGAGTCATTAATCTTGCAAATTGGTGAGCAAGACTCGGCGAAAAAGATGTGGGATGCGATAAAGTCAAGACACTTGGGAGCTGATCGTGTGCGTGAAGCAAGGCTTCAAACGTTGATGGCTGAGTTTGAAAAGCTGAACATGTCAGAAGCAGAAAGGATCGATGATTTTGCTGGAAGGATTTCTGGTTTGGCTTCAAAATCAGCGGCGTTAGGAGCAATCATAGAAGAATCAAAGATGGTTAAAAGGTTTCTAACAGGACTTCCAAGAGGAAAATACATACACATAGTTGCCTCTTTGGAACAAGTACTTGACTTGAACTCGGTGAGCTTTCAAGATATAGTTGGGAGATTAAAGACATACGAGGAACGTGTTATGAATGAAACTGGAGAAACCGAACAAGGAAGATTGATGTTCGTAAACAGTCCTAGGCAAAATCAAGGAACAAGTTCCACTGTTGGAACAGGTTTCGGAAATCCAGGTAGAGGCGGAGGAGGCTTTCGCGGCAGAGGTAGAGCCGGAAATAGGGGCAGAGGACGGGGAAGGTTCAATGCTCAGCCTCGTGAGAAAAGTTTTGGAGAAGCTCAAGACAAGAGCAAGAAGGATCTCTCAAGAGTGAGATGTTGGAGATGTGATGAGTATGGACACTATGTGAATAAATGTCCA
>OVAN01008884.1:0-17615 GCA_900406275.1 Anastatica hierochuntica | reverse complement strand
TATAAATCAATAGCAGAAACTTTTAAGATTCATGATGCATATCATAAGACATAAATAAATGATGTTAATGCATTTTGCTAGATTATTACATAGTTTTCAATCACATTTGATCACTATATTGCCTCATTTAGGTGTTTTAGGAGTGATTTCGGTTTCATTTAGTTAGAATCATCCTTAGGCGTCATTATATGCATTGTATTTTCTTCTTTTTACTCCATTTTAGGTACTTTGGATCACTATTGGAGAAGATGAGCTTAATGGAATCGATTTAGGAGTCAAAAAGAGTTAAAGGAGAAGAAATAGGATGTACCAGTCTGTGACACCTACATGTGCAAGTCGGTAGCCAAACAAATTGATCTTAGGAGTGAATCGGTCTCTGACACCTACCTGCACAAGTTGGTGTGTTTCCTGAGAAAAGAAAACAACATGCACCGGGTTGTGACACCTGCCAGTGCAGCATGATACGAAAACTGAATGATCAAGACACATGCATTGGTTTGTGATACCTGTTTGTGCATCTCGGTGTGTCTCTGGAAATTGCGTTGAATTGAAGGGTCTGATCTGATTTATCTCGGGTCAACTTGATGCAAACCCATACGGTAAATATTATTTTAAACTCATCAAAACCCTAAGTTTCATTTGGGATTTGTTTCTTTTGGCTAACAACATAACTTTTCTTTGATCTTTGTTATTTTTATGCAAGTTTGAATATTTCTGTTTTATGATCATGTTTATGCATATATCATGTGTTTATGCATGTTTATGATCATGATTAGTAAGTAGTTTCTTAGTGTGGATTATGGGTTAAGGAGATTAGGGATGTTTCGATATTGATTGTTAATGCTTAGTGTTAGATTCATATAGATTCAAATGTTAAGAGAGTATTTAATGCTAGATTAGACTTCACAAATCTAAATCTAGACATTTATAATTTTGTGACTGGAAGTTGTTCGACAAAACACCTAAGAGAACTCTAATTGTGAATTTCATATTTAGCCTATGGAAATAGATGACTAAGGTGAATTGTTAATATTTGGGCTTGAGTTTAATGATTAATGATGATTTGATTACTACCGAGGGAATAGATTGATTAAATGGTTTTTAAATGGATCAATATCATGTGAATGGACCGGTTGATCTTGTGTGTCTTGTCATTGTATGGTTCATAATTGTTGATCCTAGCATCTTTAATTGGTATCTTACATCTCTTAATCGATCACTCTATCTCATTGTCTACATGTTTCTTTATCTTTGATTTTACTTTGCTTATTTTCTTTGGTTGATTTGTATTTCTTATTTCTTTAATTTTATACTGCTTTAGTAATGATAAGATCAAAAACAACCTCAATTGCTAGGTTTAATCTAACCATAGACTCTACATAGCCTAATATGTTAGTGTTTGCTCTATATGGGTCGATCTCGTTACTATACTTTCAAGAGACTATCTGTGCTCTTGTGATTAAGTCTAGCTTTAACCTTGATAGAGAAAAAAAAATCTCTTTATCATAATTTGGCGTTGTTGCTGTGGAGCAAAATTACTAGCCATTAATTTTTAAAATTCTTATTAAGACTAGCTTTTCTTTGTTTGTTACTAATTTTTATTTTGTTTTGAAGGAACCAAAACAAAAGAAGAGGAAGGAAATAGCTTTAACCACCACAATCTTTGGGCATTTTCAACTCTTTTCTGCAGAGATCATTCTTCAAAGTCACTACCAAAGACTATACCAAAACTATGAGCCTTACAATTCTTCAAACTAAGATGGATTTTCTTTTTCAAGCCACAACAACAAGGCTACGTAGTTAATCATCCATTTCAAAACCAAAGAGAATTCCAAAAAACGAAGCATTACACCAATCAAGGATCAAGCTTCCAAAATCAAAGAAATCCATCTAACTCACCACCCTTAGATGATGAGACAAGAATTTTGATCAAACAAATTATGGACAGGAAAAACCGAGTGGATATTGAGCTAAGCAACAACATAGAGGAAATAAACAATAAGGTGGAATTTTTTATTGATGAGCTAAACATGAAGTTTGAAAGTCTTAGATCTCGTGCCATAGAACTTAAAAAGAAGATAGCACAAAGGGTGTCCTCCCCTAATAGTCATGTGAAAGAAATCTTCATGGAAAACCTAGAATCTTCATATTTTAAGAAGAAGATTATGAGAAGGAATGTGATGTCTTTATATTTTAAGGCCTAGTTAGTATCATCTAGTATATGTTTCCATTTTTTGTAGGTTGTATATATTGTGTTTTAGTGCCAAAATTTACTTATTTTAGGATTATATGCATTTTGCATCGCATTTTATTGCATTTGTTGGAATGGGCATATATAAAAAGAATGAGGATCTTGGGACAATGGAAACTTGGTGAACATTTGGTGATTAAGGGAAATCAAGGGGAAAATGCATTTTGAGAAAGAGGAGTTGAAAGAATGAAGAAGAAGAGCAAAAAGGGAAGGATTTAATTCACCATCTATCATGAGCTTAAGAGGGGGGTCGATGGAAACTTAACATGGAGCAACAAGATCTCTTCCAAGTAAACTCACCATTGACCCTAGGTCAATGGCAAGCTAGGGAGGGGGAGTCGATGGTGAGCTAACTCAACCAAAATCTGCCTATTAAGTTCACCATCGACCCCTAGGTCGACGAGTGAGCACCATAGGGTCGATGGGTCGCTTATGGTCGACCAAAAATGATTATGACAACACTTCTCTCTTCCACATGTGTAAAAATACCCTCCTAAACCCTCAAGAATATAATCTTGGAAGTTTTTAGAACCTAAGAAGCTTTTAGTAACTTTGACGAAGAGTCAAATTTTATCATCTTTCTTTGTACACCTTGAATCCTTTTGATTTAATTTTGTACTTTTTGTTTTTAATGTTTCTTTCTTTTTCTCTCTAATATCATTGGTTTCAAAAGACCAAGTTCGTATCTTTTTTATTCTATGGATCTTAGTGAGTAGTTTCCTTTTGTATCTTGAGATGCAGTAGGCTAGGATTGTATCTAGGTTTAGAATGAGTATTAGACTAGATTTTGGCGTAGATTTTTATAGATTTTGTTCGGTTGCTTTCAAAGATCTTTTTTTGCATCAATTGCAAAAAAGGTGTTTGAGGAATTGCTTGAGAAAACACAATCTATGTCTTTCAACTTGGGGAGCAAAAATAGCTTGTCTAGATTGTTAGATAGTTATAAGGGCTTGTAGAGCACTATCACTTGCATATTTAGATAGACTATAAGAGAAGTTGCTTCTTGTAACGTGCATTGGTGAATAAATGTTCATTATGAAAGTAGGTTGATCGATTATAAAGGGCTCATTGGCCTAGAATTAACTTTGAGAATCTAATTAAGTCTACAAGAACCTCATTCTAAGTTTAGATCGATCCGGACCAACTGTTATATCTTAAAGATCTAAAATTTCGTATTACTTTAGTTTAAAACCTTCAAAGTCATTTACATTATTGTATTGCCTTAATTATTGTTTACATTTTTGCACTTTGGTATGTCTTTTCTTCATGATATGATTAGAATTAGTGAAAAAACATTCAATTTCAATTTGCTTAGACTATGAGTTTTAACATACTTCTTTGTGTTTAAACTTTTCTTACTGACTTTAAATTCCTTGTGGGTCGGCCCTTAGAGTATTACATCAACATAACCATGTACTTACAGATTTATGTAGTTGTTAGCAATAGGGCTTTATAAATTTAAAGCTTATTCGTGTTTATAAATTCAAAGAGGCATCGTGGCAAAAAGAAAAAATTCAAGCCATAACTAGTGGTTGATCATCTAGTGGTTGATAATGGGAAAAACTTTGATGATTATAGCCTTGGTCCATTGTTCTCCGACCAAGAAAGTTATGTCAAAAGTGGAAAGACACCATTTGGTGAAAATAACATTCCATGGATGAACCTTATCCCAATTTGCTACAAGGATGGGTTTGTTGAGTACAAGATCAAGTGTAACGGTATCCCTAAGCCTTTTACAAGAGCTACAAGTGAGATCCAAAAGGAAATGATAGATAAAGGCTAAGAGGGTATAAAAGAAATCATGGGAAGAATCTAAAGTTTAAGCTCGTGGAGAAAATGATGTAAGAGTTTTGGTGGTTCTCGTTCTACCATCCACTATTTCACAAAAGAGATGATGTCAAGCTTAGAGACATTAAAAAGCGCGCTTGGGAGACAATCTCATAAGTATCATTTGTAAATACAAGTTTTAACTGCTTTGCGTTTATGTTTTCAATAAGATTATGAGTCTAAAAAGGACTGAGGAGGAAGCTTATTCGATAAACAACCATGAAGGTTTGTTTGAATTTGCATATTATTAGCAAGGTACCAACTTTCATTACAATTGTGCCAAAAATATATAATTTCTAACTTTCATTTCAAAGGTGCCAAAAATATATAATAAATATGTGTTATTTAATACATAAAGGAAAAATATTTAAAAATAACCAAAAATAATCTGACATAAATTAAAATAATGTAATCAAAGCTTAGATCTGTAAATGAATAAGCTTTATCTTTTCTAGATAGTTAAATTTTATTTTTAAATATTTTGATCAAAGGTATATCAATACTAAAACTTACCAAATTAATTAAGAAAAGAAATCATGGATTAACTTTATTTAAGAAAATCAATAATGTTTTATCACAAATATTCATTATTAAACAAAGTCTATCAACAATGAGGGCGAGCGTTTGATTATTGTGTGGTTGACAAAAAAAAAACAAAGTCTATCAACAACATACACATTAACGGATCTCCATAAAAAATTAATTATTTTTGAATTGGTACCAACATTGCTATCATAAAAAATGGTTTATGATCGATTATATTAGGATCATAATGTTTTGCAGGATGAACATCAAATGCTGCAAAATATTTCATTTGTAAGCAAATTATGTGAAATTAAACAACTTCATAGTTTTAAAAATATTAGACTTGATGTGTCTTGATACGAAAAATTTGGCGGTACTAGTTAGCGCAAAATGTCTTCGCCGAAGTCTTTCACCTTTGCATTCAGAATTGGAAGCGCTTCTGTGGGCCATGTCAGAGTTGATATCTAGAGGATTGGACTGCCAGATGTTCGAGACAGACTGTCTGGAGTTAATTACGATTCTGCAGGATCCAGACGACTGGCCAGCTTTCTATACCTACATCCAAGATTTCCAATGTCTCCGTGATCATCTCCCCGGTTTCACAATATCTAAAATCCATGCAAAGCGAATGCACAAGCAGACAACCTCGCTCGAGGTTCCCGGAGTTTACATTCTGAATTTCTCTTTGTAGATTCCTCTCTTCCGAGTTGGGCAACCAACACCGGAATGACTATCTGATTTAGTGTTTGGTTGATAAAATATATATATATACATATATATATATATATATATATTAGACCTGATATGGTAGTTTGAGTAATTTTATGATCAATAAAATTATGGTAGGCAGTGCATCTTACTAATATATTTAAAGTTAATCATTAAATTGATTGATTGAAAATATACATTAGCATTTACCACTAAATAAAATATATCCATTTTTTTAATTCAAGATGATATTCTTGAAGATATTGTTTGAAAATAATATTATTTCTAATTCAACAAAATATTTAGAATATCTCATCATCTTTTTATATATTTTGTACTAGATATATAGTGCAATAAATTTAAAATATAGAAATTTAGCAACGGACTAGTTTGTTAAGTCCTATATGTTATGATCTTTAGTATATCGCGTAAGATGTAATGAAAAATATTACATTAATCATAATAACAAAAAAATAATAACATATTATTATTTTTCACGTTCTCAATATAGTTTTCTTATCAACCCAATATATAAAAATTAGAAAGGTCTGGTGACCTAAGCCGGAGCAGAAGAGTTTACATAGAAAAAGATAGATGACTGCATCATCGCACTACGTACCAAATTGTCAGTTTTTCGATTCAATGATTGATGTATATATATAAGGAAAAAACTTGTAAAGACATTAGATATTGGACATCTTGTTCTCAATATAGTTATTATTATTTTCTTTTATAAACGTCTAATACAATAATAGTTAGAAGCAAGTTACTTACCCTGACTATAAACAAAGAACAAAATTACCAATTTCTCCAAATTTTCACTCTCTTGATCGATTGAATCCAACTGCTAGTGAATGTCACTCTTGGGTTAAGATCCTTAAAGTATTCAAAAATATGTTTGGGTTTGCTAATGACGGCATGGGTTTGATATTGGTTTATGACAAGGTAATTTCAGTTAATATTAAAATATGTTTTGTCAATTACAATTTCTTTGATTATGATAAACCATTTTGTAATGAATGTTTATGAATCAAAGTTGTTTATATTTTACTAACAAAAATTTAAAGTTAAGATTGAGTTTATACAAAATACTATGCATGTTCGTATTCATCTATATTATAAAATTTATAGATCTCATATACTCATTTTAAAAGTAAATAAAATCATATGCATGTTCGTTTATTCTAATCATTTTCCATCACTAAAGATGTTTTGTTATATTTATTTATTTTTTGTCTTTTTAGGGTAGTAAAATTGAAGTTATCATTGATTTGAACTTAACCAAGCACTATTTATCATAGAAAATTAGTTATATTACATGATTATGAATCTTTCGTATTTAGAAAATCAATGGTCACGTAAAACCTACTAAAAACATGTTCAAGATTGCTTTACTTGATTTTTTTTTTTTGTGAAAGAGGCATCGTCATTTTCTAATGATATTTATTTGGATCCAACACCACTTGTTGGAGTCATTGGCCGAAACTTAGATGAGTCTTATCTTAGAGGTAAGTTTTTCATATATAAGAAGATTAATAAAAACATTACAGTAGTATATTGTTATATTTTTATTTTACTCGATTGTATATTACTTTTATTTCAGATTCAGTAGGGTGTGCGTTTATGTATGGAAGCTTTTATATATGATGTCGGACACCATCGACATCGCCGGTTATAAGATTAAGATTGAGATCAAGGACCAAGAGTTTGTTCTTCCATGTTGATAAATTACTTTGCTTTTGTAGTTGTTATAATAATGACGGGTTACATAGAAAACTGTATAGACGTAATAATTTTATGTTTTTTATTCTTAAAAAGAATTATGTTTTGAAAATTTTTTATTTTTGAAAATATGATGATTGAGATTATAGAGCAATATACAAAATTTTCTTCCTACCGTCTCGTGGTTTCATGAAGCTTAAAGCATATCAATAAAATGTAACCTTTTTAAAATACTACTAAAACATAAGATAATATTAAAAATACATAAGATCACAAAAAACAACTAAAATAACAAAAAATTATTCATGAAAAAGAATTCTTTAAACTTTTCTGCCAGCAAATTCACATATAATCTTCGCGTGTAGACAAATTTATCAGCCATATTTTTTCAATCGATATCATTGATAGTTCATTTAATTATTCATGTGACATCAAAGATCGTACATAATTATTTATTAACTTTAACTTTGAAAAAGCTTCTTTCAGCAGATGCAACGGAATCCAGAACCGTTAACAATATTCGATAAACAATCTATGTATTCAGATAACTATCCTCCATCTTTTTCCAAAACTTCAATATTTTTATACCCCTTTTGACGTCTATTGGTAGTCCATATTTTAGAAGTTTAAGCTCCATGAATAACTATTTTCCATTAACATTTGAATCTTAATCATGCTTCAAAAAATTTTAAAGTTTAACTCAAGATTCCATCAAACCATCATTACTAGCCGATTCAAACTTCTGTAAATCGAACAAAAAGCCAAAAATTTCATTGTACCTTTGAAATTGTTTAAATTTTGTTACGATAGAAATATAGTATGATCCATAATGTTTATGAAATAATCAATCTTAGAGTCGTCCATCCCAAGTAATACCAAACTTTCATCCTCGTTTTCCATGTCTTTGTCAAAATGTCTCTTACTTTTCTGAGACGTCTTGGCTTCACATTAATTTTGTAGCATCAAAAAAATTTCTCTCAAAGCATGTTTCTTTGTTTTCTTCAAAAATGACACAAGCCCCTTTTGCTGAAAAATTACAGCATCAATATCCATATCCTCTTATTGTAGAATCTTGCTTACTATGTTAAAATCAGAAAGAAGATCGTACCAAATCACCATTCCAAATAGGAAATCAAATCCTCTGATTTCATGCAATTAAGTCTCAGCATGGTATTCAGTTTCACTTAAGCGCATCGGATGATCACTATTTTTAGCTAAATAAAATAAAAAGTGTCTTGTATTTGAGGAGTTTGAAATCCTATAGACTTCACACTATCAATCCGACTTTCCCATCAAGTTTGCGATAATGGTTTTAATGTTATACCATTCACCATGTCTCTGAATATCTCCAAGTCGTTACTTGATGATGAAAAGAGTCGGTTAATACGTTGAATAATCACAAAAAAATGACACTACTTTTATAGATGATGAAGCCATATCACAAAGCTACAAGTTCAAGCTATGACATCCACATGGAGTATAGCAAGCTCATGGTTTAATTTCAAACAATTTGCTTTGCACTCCTTTTTGTTTTTCTTTCATATTTTCTCTATTGTTATAATATTATCCTCTCACATCATTAGTCTTCAACTTGAGGTCAATTAGTACCTCTCGTATGATGTCAAAATTTCTTTCCTAATGTATCTTTTACTTCTAAGAATGCCAAAAAGAACTCATAGATTTTAGGCGACAGCTCTGAAGTATCCAAACATCGAATAATAAAAACCATTTTCTCTTTGCGACTTATATCAGGAGTACAATCGAGAATCACTAAAAAAAAATTTTGCATCATGAATCTTCTTGATGATCTTCGGTTTGTTCTTAGATGAAGTATCTCTATCATTTCATCCTGTATTTTATGACTCAAGTAATGATATTGAGTTTCACCTTTTTCAAACTGCCGAAGATGTTCTTTCATCACAGGATTAAATTTTCAATCATGTCAACCATTCCCAAAATTTTATGTTATTCTCATCTCCAATCTTTGCATTTTCTCTGCGAAAAGCCATATATATTTTTATGATTTTTGCAAAATATGAATTGTTCTTAAGTTCTTTTGTCTTAGTTACTTTGGCATTTGATCACTTAGATGTACATAAGTGTGGCTTTAGTTCTCTTTTAGGCCTTTGCATCATCTTAGAGTATAGGATGCATATTTAAGTTGCATTGCATGTTTTTCCTCTCTTTTAGCAGGAGACCAAACCATGGAAAATGTAGCAATGCGGATGAAATCGACGCACGGGCAAAGAGTAGAAGAATTAAAAATTGCAGGATTTGCAGAGGGCAGCACCGAAGGGCAGTGGAGTCCGCCGTAAAAGTCAGAAGCTCCGAACAATCATAGTGACCGCAGCCAAAACGCAGTGCTGCATGCAATAGCTAAACAAAGGAGAGATAGAATTCATGGAAACTAGCGTTAGCCACTAGCACCAGCATGGTGCAGGCCGCTGGAAATCTGGAAGAGAAGACGAATGCTTATATCGACCGACGCCAAAGGGCAGTGATGCCCACTGTGCAGAGCAGAAAGGTCCAAAGGCCTATATCGACCTCCGCCAGCGATCAACATCACTTGGTGCAGACCTTTGGAAACTTGATTTTCTCATAACCACTTAAGATCTGACTCGGTTGGTTCCGAGTCAACCCAATCCAATCCAAAACACTATGAAAACACCATTTCTAAAACCTATGTTTTAATTCCTATTGCTTCTTGTTGATTGATCAAAAAAATTGTTCGATTTTTGGATATTTTAACTAAAGTTTGTTTCTTTCTTCTTCTCAATCATGATCATGCATGTTACAATCATGAGTGAGTAGTTATCTTTGTGGGTTATGGGTTAGTTATATTAGGATATATCTTGATGTTTATTAGGATGCTAAGGGATAGATTCTTGTAGATTCACATGATTAAAGAGTGCTTAGAGCTAGAAATGACATGATCAGTCAATTTCTAAATTTATGAAATTTCACACCCGGAAAGTGTTCAATAAAACTTCCAAGAGAATCTTAATTATGTTTTACACTCTTAGCCTATTGGAATAGTTTATTAAGGTGTTTAGTATACTTTTTGGCTTATATTTTATGACTAATTACTCTTAGATTACTATTGGAAGATTAGCTCAATTTAAGATCATTAAATGGATTAGATCATGGGAATGGATTAATTTATTATTGCATGTCTTTGAATGGTATTTTTATTACTTAACCCTTTCATCTTGATTGCATTTAGACTTCCTAATCACATGCCTAATCCACAAAACCCTATGCTTTCATCTTTGAATCTTCATATCATTTTGTTTACTTGCTTGTTAAGTTCTTGAATTTTCTTTCCTTTAATTTAAATTAGGAAAGTTAAGTATGGGTAAAACCCCTTAGGGTACCCAAAACCTTTTTTCCCAAGTCCATGGCCCTTTATTTTTTAAGTAAAATAAACAGGATAAAATCTAGGTGGGTTTTATTAACTTGGGTTTTAAATGGGTTTACCCTAAAAGTTTAGGGTACCCACAGTTTTTTTTGTTTTGTTTTATGTAATATAATACTGCGTCATTTTTGTTTTTGGTCTTCTAAAATCGATCTCAAAAGAAACATTTCTTCTAAAATAGATCTCAAACAAAAACCTTATTCATTGATGTCAAATTTACAGAGAGAATCGATTCTTCAGGTTACAAAATCAACATGTGCTACTACATGTTACAAAGAGAATTCGATTTTTGAGCAAACCCATTCCCAAAACCAATCTCCCAACCAAAACCCACTCTTAGTTTCCTACTCTCATTATCATCATCATCATCATCAACACCAGAGAGAAAACGATTTAAAACTCGTCGTTGATGTTCTTCTAGTTACAAAATCAACCCGTGCTACTCCATGTGACCCTAAGGTTCTACTCCATGTGACCCTAAGCTTCTCGTCTCTGCTTTCTCTACCCCTAAGGTTATACTCGTTTCTTCCTTCTCTTAAGTTTCAGTCTTCTCTGTTTATGTTATGTCTTTGTTTATGAAAGCTATACTTGATTTTGGTTTGGCATTTTTGGATTCATGGATTCTCCTTTTTTAGCTTTTGTTGGAAGATTGAAATCATGGATTTTGTTCTTTATGTAGATAAGAATGTGAATCACAGTTTGAACTCATAAAAGAAACAACTTTCATGTGCTCTTAAGTAATGGTTTAGTTTTATGAGTCAATAAGTAGAAGAATCTAGGGTTGTTGAAAGGGAAATGAAAGTGTATTGTATCGCTTTTAGTCGCTTGTGTTATTGCATAAAGTTAATGCCTTTGCAGCTTACATGTTTACGGTATATGCTCTTATTTATGCATTTGTTGCTCTCTGCTTTCAATACTTTGAGAATGTTTTTATGTGCTCTTAAGTAACGTCTTAGCTATAGTAGATACTAAATTTTTTTATGTACTCTGGTTTTGTCTTTGTTTTGCAGTTTTGATTAGGAAGCAATGAAACTAGGAAGCCACTAAAGTAGACAAACCTCACCATTGTTTTGTTTTTAAGACCAGCATTAAGGTTTAACAAAGTTCTGTTTTTTTTAAATAAAGAGTCATTGTTTTTTTTCAACAGAGAGTTTCAAACAGTGAGTTTATTAATAGAGAGTTTCTTTTTTGCTAGGCTTAATGTTGGACTCAGAGTCACTTGAGGTGATTGCTAGACTTAATGCTGAGGATGAGCTCAGGAGAATGAATGAGGGTCAAGGAGAAGAAACTCATAGTGAAACCACTCCTGCTAACACAACAGTAACAGTCTTTAACTCCAATAAACGTTTAAAGGCTCTTGTCTGGAAAGAGTTTACTTTAGCAGGAGTGAAGCAAGATGTAAAAGAAGGAGTCGTTGCATTCATTGTAGTAAAAAGTTAGTATCTGAAGTTGGTCAAGGAACCTTAGCTTTGAAACGCCATTTAGATTGTTGTCCAAACAGACCTCCAGAGTTTATTGTAGAAAAGCAGTATGATCCTAAAGTAGATCGTGCTCTGGTTAGTGAGATAATAATATACCACGATCAGCCCTTTCGTTATGTAGAGTATGAAAAGGTTAGGGCTAGGGATAAGTACCTAAATCCAAATTGTCAACATATCTGTCGACAAACTGCTGGGGCTGAAGTTTATAGGAGGTATAAGTTAGAAAAAGAGAAGCTGACAATAGTATTTGTAGAATACAAAGGACGAGTATCTTTTACTGTAGATACGTGGACAGCTCGCACTCTTATGAAGGGGTATATATGCTTAACTGCGCATTATGTGGATGGTGAATGGAGATTGAATAACAAAATTTTAGCATTATGTGATGTGAAACCACCACACACTCGTGAAGAGTTAGCTAATATATTGCTTGCGTGTTTAAAGGAGTGGGGTTTGGAGAGAAAGGTATTCTCAATGACCTTAGATAATTCTACTAGCAACGATAATATGCAGAAAATTGTCAAGAATCGTCTACAGATGATCGATGGTAATGGTATATTGTGTGATGGAAAGTTTTTCCATGTTAGGTGTTGTGCGCACATTTTTAATCTAATAGTTAAAGAAAGATTAGGATTAGCAGCTGGCCTTTTAGATAATATCTGAGAGAGTGTTAAATTTGTGAAAGCATCAGACTCAAGAATAGAATCATTTGCTGCATGTGTTGATAGTTCAGGGATTAAAAGTGGAGCTGAGCTATCTTTAGATGTCCCTACAAGATGGAATTCAACTTATGAGATGTTGGTTAGAGCCTTGAAGTTTCGGAAAGCCTTTACTAGTTTAAAAGAATGTGATAGGAGTTATAAGACGCTACCTTCTGAGGATGAATGGGATCGAGGGGAGAGAATTCGTGATTTCTTGAAGCCTTTTTCTACCATTACCACTTACCTTTCAGGCACTAAATATCCTACAGCTAATGCGTATTTTCTTCAAGTCTGGAAAATTGAGCGTTTATTGAGAAAATATGCCATGTGTGGTGATACTCAAGTGGAAGAAATGGCTCGTTGGATGCAGTTGAAATTTGCTAAGTATTGGGATGAATATAGTCTCATTTTTGCAATGAGAGCTGTTTTAGATCCACAATTGAAGTTGCAAATTCTCAAATTTGCTTATGATAAAGTGGATCCCAAAACTTCTCAGAGAAAAGTTAACATTGTTAAGAAGAACTTGGAGTTACTTTACAAAGAATATAAAGACAATTCTTGGAGTTCTTCTTCAACCATTTCACCAACACCAACTCCACATGATCTTCTCAATGAATCACCTCTTGAAGATGATATGAATTTTGTAAGTTATAGAGTTATGTTCGATTATCTTATGTTATAAAAAATATAGAATTGTCCCATTTAGTGTGTTTCTATAATAGAGGATCTTTTTGAACTCGAGAGGAACATCAGACATGGCGAAGACAATACAAAGATAAACTTGGATGTTTATCTAAGTGAACCAAGGCTTGATTTGAGATCATTTACCGATATAGAGGTTTTAGATTATTGGAAGGAACTCGGAAAACACCATGGTGATTTAACCCTTTTGGCTCGTGATATACTGAGTATTCATATAACTACAGTGGCATCCAAGTCGGCGTTTAGCATTGGCGGTCGAGTATTAAATCTTTACCGGAATCGTTGACTCCCAAAAAATGTCCAAGTACTCCTTTGTACACGCAATTGGCTTCGCGGTTTCGCGGAATTTGAAGGTAAATATCATTCAAGCTAATATTTTAGAACGATATATTTTATTTGATTAAACCATAACTTTTTAAACATTAGGTGACATTGAAGAATATTTTGATGATGACAGAGAGGAGGATACTACTATGGCAAGTAGCTCTGGAGTATGAGACTCGAAAACGGTATGTTTATGTTATGCTTTTTGTTTTATTTTGTAATTATGTTTCTTGTTATTTTGTAATTTTGGATTTTACTTTTCCAGAAATGGATGATGGATTAATTTTTGGATTTTACTTTTGTAATTAACGAGCTTCTTGTTTTGTTTTGTAACAAAACACGCATTATTTCTTGTTTATTATTTAATATTTTGTTTTAAGATTTTGAAAAAATTAATTGTAAACGTAATCAAAATTTTAATTTAATATGTATGTTTATATCATTTATAAAATCAAAAAAGTAGTTTATAAACAAATTAAAAATCAAATTGGTTATAAAATCTCATAGAAGAAATAATTTCTAGGGTATCCATGACTATCCATAAAACAAAGGGTTTTTTAGGACTACCCTAACAATACTGGGTATTTTGTGGTCTTTTTATATCAGGGTTTTTTATAAGTGGGTATTTTCAGGGTCAGGGTAGAGTCGGGGTTTTTTACACATACTTAACATCTCTAAATAGAATTTAGAAGCCAAATCAACTTCCTTTGCTATACTTAGCTTAATTACAACATTCTTTAGAACTAAATGTGTTGATTTGTGCTCCTTGTGGATCGATCTCATTCTAAATTACAAAAGCAAATTTTGCTCTTGAGATTGTATTGGGTTTATTCTCGAAAAACCTCCTATCATTTTGCAAAAGCTTTACCAATGAAACCATCATGAACAATACATCTCTCTAATGCTTTTTCTCCCGATTAATTTCTTTTCTAATTGTTTCTCGATAGTTTCATTCCTTTGAATTATCACTTTCAAATCTTATATTTAATCATACATAAAATATGAATAGAACAAGTTTCATGTCTCTTCAGACGAGAAGAAATGTTTCTCCAATCAATATATCGACTACTTGCGAAAATCGGAGGATCATCTTCCTGAATAAATAGTTGCAACAAAAGCATAAGATAAAATCTTTCAATTCTAATTAAACTTGCTTTCTCCTACCATGATTTTTTCCATTGCTCATTTTATGAGTATAAGATAAATGAGAAAAACATCTACCTATATTGTCTCTCGGAAAGTGATATTCAACCAATAGTCTTGCAGGAGGACCCTTTCTTACCAAAAGATCTCTCATTCCGTTCCCATTTCTTTTCCAATTTCCATGATCAGTAATCTCGATCTGATATTTATCGTTGATGTTTTTCGGACTTTTATTTTCAGCATCTTTTATATTCTCTTCTCCAGCAACATTCAATGTTGCTCATCCATGTGCACGCTTCTTCACAATTATCGCTCATTTCATTTTCATTCTTATTTATCTCATCTCAACAATCATATTAACATTAGAAATTCCTGATCTTGTAACAAACTTTAGCATTGAATTAGCTTGAGATTTAATGAATTATTCTTCTTTTTTTTCTTCTTTAATTGATTCATGGTCATGTTTTCTAGAGACATATCACTACAAGTGCGAGAATTATTATTAATAAAAGGAATTTAAAACTAGACTAGGAACATTGAAAAAAAAATTTAAAAAACACAAAAATATAAAACAAGGGTAATAATATTTACTTATCTAGTAAAAGCAAAAAAATACATACGCAACGGGAAATCTTCATCTTCTCAGCACATAGACACATATACGTTTTTAAATTCAGTCCAACAACATCCAAATAATCATTGTCAACTAATTAACAAATTAAAATTCATAGTCATTACCTTATAAGTAAAAAAAGACGACAATATGCAAAAATGCGGAATTTATATAACTTTCACTTGATATTAACATGTGATGGTTTTCAATTATATAAAGCACAAACACATTACACAATACAAGCCTCATCTGAAAACTAGGCATATCATACATATATGTTATAATACAAACTTAACCAACAAAATAATCACAAATCTTCCACGCCTTTCTATATAGTTTTATAGACGCGTTAATGTCAAAAACACATGATAGCGATATCGTCTTCATCTAAAATCTAATCATATCACACATACATAGTACAATTAACCCATAAAATCATCGCAAGTCAGTCACGCGTTTCAAGATGCAATATAGATTTAATGTTAAAAATGGTCAAAACACAAACTCTTACATATGCCATTAATATAATCATAATAATCTCGATTAGATACAATTTTATATTCATTAAATCATTATATATTATATATTTAAACATACATATATCAACTAACATTTATAACGGGCATCCACGCGGATTAAATTCTAATATATATTATTTAAATAACAAAACTCACATAATATCGTAACCGGATTTCTTCTGCATAACTTTTTTTTCACCGAAATCAATTTCATTAAGCTGGAAACGAACTTTTCTCTGGGGAAAGTCGGCAAGTGTCCATAGTGCTTACATGGGAAGAGATAATATCGCTTTGTCTTGCTTTTTTGGCAAGACAATCGGCTATAAAGTTACAAGACCGAGGAACATAGAAAATGTTAAAATTAGGAAAAGAAATCTTGAGCCTTGCGAAGTCATCCAATTCGACAGCAAAAGCCGGCCAATCCGAAGATGATGAGATCATTGATATTAGTTTCATACAATATGTTGCAAAGGTGACCGCGGTTGTTGCTGACGATATCATTTCTTCCATCACCCACCTCAGTGCTTCGAGCTCCGAATGTAAGGGAGATAGGGTATTTCGTATGCATTTGAATCCATTTCGTAGGTCAATGTCACTTTCTCTTAGTGTCCAACCGAGGCCACAATGTGTATCAGCTGCACTCCAGGATCCATCAATGAAACAAATCACGCCCGGGAAAGAGGGGGCAACCACATGGGGTGGTAACACAAGAGGGATATCCACCTGTGGTTCGGACTCCTCCGGAGAATTTATTTTTCCCCATGCGTTGGCTTCTTGGATAGCATGGGAGACAATATCCCTGGGGTCCTCTCTCTCTCCTTCAAAGATAACCCCGATTCTAGTCTTCCAGATAAACCAGAGAAGCCAATGTGCCTATGTGACGGGAAAACAAACTTTGGCAAGTGGTCAGACATCCAGATAAACATTGCCACATAAAATGTTTGAGTTTTCGTGTGGTTTTAAGATTTCATGCTTGTGCCACTAGTGAGTCCACTGAGGGTCCCTGAAAAGGGGGGTCACAAGCACGACGAGAAATTTCTCTCGCCGCCCAATATCCAGAACGAATTGTGTAGTTCCCTGACTTTTTGTAGGACTAGCTATACCCGTCACTTAGGTAGTTCTTTGACGGACGGATACTTAGTATCCATGGGATATCCTCCTCCACAAACAGCTCCCTAAGACGATCCTCTTTCCAACTTTTTGTCGATTCGTCGATAAGGTCATTTACGTAGAGATGGGGATCTCTCTCCTGGGATAAGCTCCTTGGGATCCGAGCGGGGATGTCCGGGATCACTACAAGAAAACAGACAAATTGCGAGGGAAATATTGGTCGCAATTTCGTAGCAAACGTAGAATTGCGACGAAATTGCGACGAAAATAAGTCAATCGTTAAACCTTTGTCGCAAAATGCCTGTGGTCGCAATTTCGTCACAAATTTGCGACATAAGTAAGTACCTGCTTCCCAGTCGCAAAATTGCGACGAAAAAGCTACCAACAATATGCGACCGATTTGCGAAAGAAATTAATACTCGGTCGCAAGTTAATCNACTCGGTCGCAAGTTAATCGCAATATATTGCGACGAAATTGCGACAAAAGCAACACCAATAGTCGCAATTTCGTCGCAAACTATTAAGACGAATTAGCGACGACAGGGATTTTACAGTCGCAATTTCGTCGCATTATC
>OVAN01008883.1:0-17615 GCA_900406275.1 Anastatica hierochuntica | reverse complement strand
AGTCCGTGAACCACATAACATTGACAGTGAGAATTTCGGTTCCCACATAACATATGTTAGGTCTTGAAAAAATAGATTGAAATCATTTGAGTTGAGGGTATAGTCATGTAAGATGTCTAGGGGTAGTTTGTCACTAAATATCAAAACTAGGTGGCATTCAAGGTACTTAATGCTAACAAGGAATTTTAAGTTTAAGTTAGCATTTGATTGAATGGAGGTAAAAGATAAACCATATAATAAGTACTTCTGAGAGGTTCAGAAGGAAAAAAAAAAGGTAGGACCTCATTACATTTCTTAGTGGAATGCAGTAGAAAGATTATTTAAGTTTTTGATAATCTTATACAACTCAGCATTGGTTGTCTTTGCTTCTACTTCTCTCAACTCACACAAGTGTTATGCGGAGATAGTGACTATTTCAACTAATCATTAGTCCCTTAGTATGAGTAATGATTCTGAATTGAAGAAGAAAGCGAAAGAGATGTTGGTTAAGTTTGAGAAGTATTGGGAGGGCTTGAAGAACATCAACAAAATATTTATAATAGCCATTGTCTTCGATCCAAGGAAGAAGATGCAGTTTGCTAAGATGTGCTTTGAAGAGTAATATGGGAAAGACATTGCAGAGGCTAAGGAATTGCATGCCTCAGTTATTTCTATCCTGCAAAATCTATTTCAGGAGTATATTGGAAGACATGTAAAGATTTCAATTGTGCAATCATCAACGTCTCAGTCTATTCAATCATCTCAGTCCACTCAAGAGCAGTTTATGGAAAGAATGGAGCTGGCAGAAGATGAAGCAAAGTACCAGAGGATTGATCGTATGTACAAACACATGTTGAATGAGATTGGAATTCAAGACACCAGAGATGAGTTGGAGAAAAATCTCAAGGAAGGTGTAGAGAACCCTCAATTATGTGTGGATTTGAGTTTGATGTTCTCTCATGGTGGAAAGTCAACAGTGGAACGTTTCTTATACTTTTTCAGAGATTGCAAGAGATGTCTTTACTTTGCAAGTTTCCTCAGTTGCATCTGAAATTGATTTTGGCACAAGTGGCATGATAATTGACTCGTATAGGAGTTGTTTTAGTCATTATATGGTTAAAGTTTTAATACAGAGCAATAGATGTAACAAGACATCAAATTTGAATCCAATTTGCTTACAAAAAATCTACAAACCCTTCAACAAGTTGAGTTTAAAGATGGTGTTGAAAAATGTATATTATCAACACTTAACCTTGAAGTATTCTAATTGTTTGTTTTGTGACTTAGTAATTTTAAAGTTTTTAATAATTTCTAACTTTGGATTTTTAAGAGTTTGAAACTCTCATGATACAAGGTGTATATTACTATTTGATTTCATTAGTCTCAGTCTTTCGGATATAAGGTAATCTTCTGGTTTTCACTTTTGTTTGATTTCATTAGTCTCTTACTTAGCTTTATTAATGAATTTACTTGTGAATTTGTGATTCAATACCATAAGAACTTGGAAGCCGTTAATTAGGGATTTGGAAGTGTTTCTCTTATCTCTCCGCACTCTGTTTTTCTTTTTTACAAAAATCAGTTTGAAAGTTTGAAGTCTAAACTTGTATGAACTTGCATAAGTATTTCTTAACTTTGTTTTGTAATCTTTGTTAGTTGTTCTGTTTGTTTTTTTATTGATTACTTTGGTTGCATCGATTATATATTGTGTACTTGGGTGTGACATTACCCGATAAATCTGAAGTACCTAAGAAAAATCAAAAAATATTTGATCTCGAATACCCAATCCGGTGTTACCCGAACCCGGCTAGAATCGAACTGATTTGATCCCAAATTTTAAAAATACTCGAATGGGCTTAAATTCTTCGCCCCAAAAATCTGAAAGATCCGACCCGAACTCAAACGGATAGCCGAACATCCAGTGTTACTTACGAAAATTTAGAATGTCATTGTTATGGTTCGTATGAGAGGAATCCTATAATATAACAATTTCGACTGGTGCATACAGCATATGTCTGCGATCGATGGAGAGTAAACGACTACCTTAGGATTTTTCGATAACACAAATGGGCATTGAGCAGATGCATATCAATACGGTTATGACTTATACAAGCATAAAATCAATGCAATCGGCGAAGATGTATAAATGGTGAACATTAAAAATGTTAAGAATCTTAAATCCACATCGACATCAGAAAAGGGGACTGAAAAGACACCGAAAAGTAAAAATCCTACAACCCACATCGACCCCAAAAGAGGAGATGAAAAAGGGACTGAAAAAGAAAAAGCAAGTGTCAAGTGTCGGTCTCACGACCAATTGCTCCAAAATGACACAATACACTAATAATTTGAAAGTAAATGTCCTAATGCAAAGATAAGTGAGAGTGGAAGGTGACGCATGGGCTACTCGCTACAGTCGTGCAATCGGCAATGATGTTGAGGGCACTGTCATTGGCATCACAAAAAATGGAGAGATGGTTTTCGGTGGCATTGTTCGCAGTGGCAGTGTCAGATACGTCTAAGGTGAAAAAGCGAGGCTCGTACACTTGTGGAGGAATGCCTTTTATGGTTGCCTTTGTCTCCATGATAGTCATTGTATCGCTTTTCAGCATCAGCCATACTCCACATATCAGTTTTCCCATCGTACCATTCATGCATCAATTCCAGTGGGTGTTAAAAAATTTTGCACCTTCGATGAGAGTTACATCGGTCTTTAGAGACTATTTTAAAACTTAAAGTATGTGTTTTCATTCTCCAAGGTTGCATATTTTCCTTGAAAGTCGAAAATTGAGATTTGGAGCTAACGATTTTTTTCATCAAGTGATCTGATGTCTTTGTCCTTAGAGGCAAGAAACGCTTAAGCCTTAGATGTTCGAGCCTTTTCAATCCTCAGTTGAGCTCTGAATCCATTTGCTAACTCGCGCTCGCGCATCACCTCTTCAGTAGAAGATTTCAATTTTCCCTTGAGGTATGTGCACATGTATAAACTTTGTAAACCATGATACCTTAGTAAGCGCTACTTGAAGTTGGTCGAGAACAACATCGACTCCAACATTGCATCAAGGTGAAAGTCAAATGATGTAGTTGCACTGAGCTGGGAAGACGATGTCACTGCAGCAGCTCCACAAGACGACATGGGTCGTGTGGAAACCACAGGTGCTAAGAAAAAGTGGAGGCTTTGTGTTTGTAACCTCCAGCAGCCGCTAGTGGCAGACTGGTCGAGCTTAATGATGGATTGGCCTCCGCTAAATTCTAGCTTTTAAATAAGAATGCATCACCTTATCACCTACACGGGATCGGTTGCTCGACATTGGAAATCTTGCATGAATGTAACAATATGGATGAAAATGGATAATCACTTGGAATGGTCATATAGATTCTGAGAGTGTAGTAATGCTACCTCTAACGTCCCTTCTCTCAAGAGAGATCTCACTCGTCGGGATTGTAAAAGAACGGTTCTAGATCTCTCCTTCAAGACTCGGGTAACTCCTGCTTTTCCCTCTTGAGGTTAAGAGATAGTCACATGCATCATAAAAAACGATAAAATGTTTTAGGTGGGTGAAAACATACAAGAATTCATAGTGTTAAAAGTTAAAACCATATGCCCATCTCTCTTGGCCTAAGTGGTAGGGTATCCTGGATCTAACCCCACTTTTACAAAAATGAACTTATATTTCCAACCCCTTTCACAAGGTTCAATACATCAAACTAGAGAAAAATTTCGAGGTTGAAGAATATGTGGGTTTGAGTCCTTTGACAATTGTCTATAACACTAAGCATGTAGGATCTCATTGATCTCCACCTCAATTCAAAGTAAATCTTAGAAGAATTGAGTTGCCGTCAACTTTCCCCACATGCGTGGAGAGAACTAATTGGGCAATAGTTAGAAAACACAACCATTTTGGCGACCAATGGAGGACCCCACGAAATCCATACTCAAAAAAGGTCTCATACACATAGACCTTGTTAGGCGCACCACTGTTGGCTCTCTCATAATCAAGAGGAATCTTAAAAACTACTAAAGAGGACATGCAGTTGTGTAGCTTCATCCTGAGAATATTCTCATCCTTCATAATCGAGTCTGGGTTGTTCCCTAACCTACTACAAGCCGTAAGAGGGCACAAATGACCCTCGCACAACTCATCATCATTGTCGCAATCCAGTATCTCCACTAGGTTCAGACCAGGTGACCAAACACATTGTGAAAACATTTGAAAAACTAGCATATAGTATAAAAATACTAATGCACATAATGTCAAAAGGACTTTAGAAAGATGGAGTGAGCTAAGCTCACCAGCAAGTGAATATGTCAACTCGTCAAATAAGCGATGGCACTTTGATCGAACCTACGATACCAATGGTAAAAGCGATGTGGTAAATGAAAGCCAACCGCCACGGCAAAAATCACACTAAATTATCTTAAGAAAGTGGAACAACATGAAGTTATAAATAAATGTCATTGGAATCAAGTGTTAATTTGCAAGGATCCGAAGATGCAGATCAAATAGATGAAATAACAAGATTCTACGTGGAAGCAAGGGTAATAGCCCGACAATCCCATAGTTAAATGACCATTTTCACAATATAGGAGACTGCATTTTCTTGATTAAATGTTTCAAAGGAAGCATACAACGGCATATGCAGCAAAAAAAATGCTTGGAAAATAGATATAGAATGAGAGATATTGCTCTTGCAACCCTGTCTATGAGACAAAATAAAGGGTATTGCAAGGATTAAAAAAAGTAAAGGAGAAGTGTCGCACTTGAGGGAGTTGCACCATTGCAAGTAGAAGACGAAGTTAAAGAAATTGTTAGAGCATACTGAACCCCTTGTTGTCAAAAACAACTTTCGAGACTAAACAACAAAGCGCATCACATGTCTTCACAAGCGATAGAAATAGGGTAATCAACGAGCCCAAGTAACAAATATTAATGGGCCACCCATTAACTATAATAAAAAGATGTGGTGGATTAAACCATATGTAAGCTTGGTAAAAAGTTAAACATCTTAATTTTGATATATTGTTTTCACGTTTATCACAACATGAGCTAAAGAAATGAATAAAGTGTTTTTACATTTATTCTCAATCACTATAAACTTGCTTATATACTACCCCACAAGCTTAGTGAACTATATACACATTATTTACATATCATAATACCTCCCCTCAAGCCTTTAATCTTTGATATCTTTTAAAAGATAAAGGCTTGAAAAAGATAATCGTGCTAACAAAGAGTGAAACAGAGCAGGTGGAAGTGATTTTGTGAGTATGTCAGCAAGATTATTGGCAGAGACAACATGAAGAGTATTTAAGAAACCAACTTTGAGTTGATCTCTTGTAGTGTGGCAGTCAATTTCCACGTGTTTTGTCATCTCGTGGAACACGGGATTGCCTGCTATGTGCAGAGCAGATTTGTTATCACAGTATATGTTTGCAGGAAGCTTGATGTTGATCTTTAAAGCAGTAAGAAGTTGTTGGATCCACAACAAATCACACGTAGCATTGGCCATACTGCGATATTCTGTTTATGTACTGTTTTTGCTCACTATTTGTTGCTTCTTTGACTTCCAGGAAATGAGTGAATCCCCAAGGAAGACACAATAACCAGAGACCGATCTCCGTGAATCAGGGCAGGTTGTCCAATCAGCATCTGCAAAAGCACTCAATGTTAAAGAGGAAGAATCTGAGAGGAACAAACCTTGACCTTGATTCCCTTTAAGATAACGCAAGATCTTATGAGCTGCTTGGAGATGAGTCTCAGTAGGATCAGACAAGAACGGGATGAGCTTATTAACAGCATAAGCAATGTCTAGCCTGGTTATAGTGAGATAAAGAAGCCTCCCAATAAGCTCTCTATAAGGCTTAAAATTCTGCAACAGAACCCCATCATTGATGCTAAGCTAAACAGTATGATCCATAGGTGTGGAGCTTGGTTTGTAGCCAAGTAACCCTACATCATCAAGTAAAGAAAGAGCATACTTGCGCTGAGTAACAGAGATGCCTTTGGAAGAGCGTGCAATCTCCAATCCAAGAAAGAAACGATCATGGCCAAGGTCCTTAATTTTGAAAGTCTTATGAAGTGTATCTTTCTAAGCTGTGACTGCTTCTTCATTGTTGCCAGCAATAAGAAGGTCATCTACATAGACTAAAACAGCAAGAAAGACTGAACCATGTAGCTTAACAAACAGAGTGTTATCAGCATGTGCTTGATCAAAACTATTATCAATAAGCACTGTAGAAAAAGTGTGATACCACTGTCTGCTTGCTTGTTTTAGGCAATATATGGATTTGTTAAGTTTGCAAACTGGTCGTGGAGGAAGAGTGACACCAGATGATGGAGTATAACCCAAAGGTAAACTCATGTAGATCTCTTCTTCCAATTTTCCATGAAGTAATGCATTTGTTACATCCATTTGTGTAACACTCCAACCATGAATAGCAGCTAAACCCAATAAAAGCTTCACTGTGACAAGCTTTGTAACAGGTGAGAAGGTATCAATATAATCAACCCTAGGTTGTTGAGTATAGCCTTTAGCAACCAGTCTTGCTTTGTGTCTCTCAATGACATCAGCATTGTATTTTATCTTATATACCCATTTATTTCCAATGACATTTTTCCCTTCAGGTAGAGTAACCACATCCCAGGTATGAGTATCTTCAAAGGCAACCAACTCCACATTCATTGCTTTATTCCAAACATCAGATTTCATAGCTTCAGAAAATAAAGTAGATTTTGTTTCTTAGGTAAAAGAAAGGATAATGGCTTTATAGTGTGGGGCTAGCTAGTCATTATTGAGAAAATAAGATATGGGATAAGGTGTAGTGTGT
This sequence comes from Anastatica hierochuntica, assembly GCA_900406275.1. Lineage (NCBI taxonomy): Eukaryota > Viridiplantae > Streptophyta > Magnoliopsida > Brassicales > Brassicaceae > Anastatica > Anastatica hierochuntica. The sequence goes on along the minus strand of OVAN01008883.1, from coordinate 10,810 downwards.
ATAGGTGTAGAGAAATATATAGATATTGAGGTGGTTTTGTCATTCGTTTAGGTCTGGTGTTATTCATAGCCATTGGATAACAATTTCTTGTATTAAAGGTGTGGTGCTAGGAGATGCAGAATGTGCTACAACCCTAGATGCAGATGGTGTATTACTAGAAGATGCAGAGGTAGGAATGTGTGCAAAATCAAACTGTGCAGATGCAGGTGGAGATAATGGAAGAGATGCAGGTATAGATAGTGGAAGAGATGTTGATGTAGATGGAGAAGATTCAAGTGAAGGTAAAGATGCAGAAAAATTCTGGCAGTAACACAGAGCATGGAAGAATTGAAGAATGAAAGAAATTTGTGTCAATGTCAGGAGTATTAGTTTTGAAAGGAAATATTTTCTCATGAAAACAATGTTTCTAGATATAGACATAGTGTTAGTTTCTAAATCCAGAACTTTATACCCTTTGTATCCCATTTGATAACCAAGAAAAATATATGCACGAGCTCGAGGAGAAAACTTATTTTTGTACTTAGGATAGGTAAAAACATAGCACAAGAATCCAAAAGTCCGCAAGTAATTATAGTCACGCAGTTTTTGTTTCAAAATCTGGTAAAGACTTTTATTATCTAAGATAGGAGATGACATGTGATTGATAAGAAATATTGCAGTTGAAACACAATCAGACCAATAGGGCAATGGAACATTTGATTGAAAGAGTAAAGACCTAGCAACATTCAAGAGATGTTGATGTTTTCTCTCCACAACAGAGTTTTGTTGTGACTATCAACACATGAAAAATAATGAAAGATACCTTTTTTGAGAAAATCTGTAAAAGCTAGCTCAGGTGCATTATCTGATCTAATAGATCTAATAACAGTATGCTATTGAGTCTTAATTAAGGCAACAAAGTTTGGAAAATAGATTTAACATCACTTTTGTTTTTCATCATATACATTCAAGTAACACGAGAAGAATCATCTACAATAGTGAGAAAATAACGAAAACCATCAATTGATTCTTGGGAAAAAGGTCCACATATATCCAAATATAGTAAATCAAATGGTTTTTCAGACACATGATTAGAAGAAATAAAAGGTAATCTTTTTGTTTAGCTAAGGGACAAACAGAACAATGAGACTCTTTTTAAATTTTATTCTTATTTATAGCTAAAACAGAAGATAAAGCATATAACTTGGCCTCAGAAGGATGGCCTAGGCGATGGTGCCATAGGTCTCCATCATTGGTCACAGAAGCACAAAGAAAAGCAGATGAGACGGGTGATGGTGTTGATAGACATGATGACAATGAATTGTTGTTAAGAATGTATAACTTTTGATGTAAACATCCTTTACCAATCATCTAGGCCTGAGAAAAGTCTTAAAGAACACAAAAATCAGGGTAAAAATGTGCAGATGCAAGACTATGAGCAAGTAATGTACTAACATTGATCAAATTGAACTTAAAAGAAGGAACAAACAGAACACCATGAAGTTTTAATGCAGATGAGAGATGCACGGATCCTATATGATTAATGTTCTCACTAGCACCATTAGGCATAGAAACTATTGTGTGAGTCACAGGTCTGGTTTTTATTTATAAAGACAAATCAGAACATACGTGACTGGTTGCACCATTATCAATTATCCAAGCACCAACTGGAAGAGAGGAAATCAAAGAGGAAAAGCATTGATGTTGAAAAGTAAGGCGGTTGTTCTCAAATTTTAGGCTATTAGAAGGAAAAGGGATATTAGAAGGAAAAGAGATATTACCAGTTAAAGATTGTGAAGCCATAGAACCTTTTGTTGTAATAGAGGATGATGACTGAGCTGATTGATCTTTGTTGATTGAAACCTGACTGATCATATGTTGTTCTCCTGAATAGACAGATGAATTCATAAGTTGTTGAGTATCTTGTTGTTAAACAACTTGAGAATCATTGTAATCCATTTAATTATCTGCTATGACATTGGGAGCTATTGATTCCTTCTGATTAAAAGTCTTTGATAATGGTTGAGCATATCTGATGTTAGAACTAAAACCTCTTGGAGTGAACTGAGGTTGTTGAATAAATCGAGGTCCATTATTTTGAGTTTGCAACTGATCTCTCATACCATTGTTAAATTGTGGTCTTGAAAAACCAGAAGTGTAGCCTGAGTTTGGTGGTCTATACCCAGGTGGATAACCATATATTTGATAACATTTGTTGACAGTGTGCCCCATTAAAACACAATGAGTGCACATAGGCCTTTGCTTGCCTCTGTAAGTATTATAAGCTGCAACAAACGGTGTTCTATTGTGAGTTGTAATATCCTTGGGGTTGAATTTTTTCATTAGTATATAAGACTACAGAAACTTTCTTAGGAGAAGGGTTGATCATTTTCTGCCTCTCATCTTGAACTACTATGTTAAATGCTTCTTCTATGTTAGGCAGTGGCTTCAACATTAAGATATGTCTTCGAGTTTTTTCATATCCTTCATTAAGCCCCATAAGAAACTTCGTTACTTTGCTCCTTTCTTGTAACTTTTCCCATAAAACTGCTATTCACATTCATATTTCCCGCAAGTACATAGTGGAAGCTCAACATAGTTTTTATATTCTTTCCAAAGAGTAACAAGTTCAGTATAGTAAGAGCTAATATCCATAAATCCTTGCTGAATTGAATTCAATTGTTGCTCAATCTCATACACACGAGGTGCGTCGTTCTGTTTGAATCTACTCATCAAATTTTTCCATATTCCTTCCGCAGTAGAGATAAACAGTAAGCTTTGAACTATCTTCTTACTAACTAAGTTCATTAACCAGGTTGCTAACATATCGTTACACCTAGACCAAGCTCCTGAATTTGGATGATTATCAGGTGGTTTCGGAATCTTACCATTGACAAATCCAAGCTTATTCCGAACGTTGAGCGCCATTTGAATAGAGCGACACCAAGAGTGAAAGTCAGCCCCATTTGTTAGTCGATCTGTGACTAGTTGTAGCCCAGTGTGATCGGAGTTTTGAAGAAAGAACGGATTGTCATAGTTGTCGAAGTTTCGATTTGAATCTGATGAGATATGATCCTTATTCATCATCATCGAAGGTATGATCGGAGAAATCGAACTAGAAGACATCGTAACGAAGAAGACTGAGATATTTTTCAAGATTTTTATGTGGAAAAATGAAATCGAATCCAGAAAACGTATAGATTCGTCTTCGATTAGAGAAAAAGAGATTAAAAGATTCACGCAATGAAAAAAATCGAAGGAGAAAACAAGATCTCAACAATGGAGTAGCTCACAAGTGGAAGAAGAAAGAGAAAGTTTGTTAAGCTCTGATACCATATCACAACATGAGCTAAAGAAATGAATAAATTGTTTTTACATTTATTCTCAATCACTGTACACTTGCTTATATACTACCCCATAAGCTTAGTGAATTATATACACATTATTTATATATCATAATAACGTTGGCAAGCCAACAATACTTCAAAAAGTCTATTTACACGTATGAAATTATATTGGAGGGCTCAGTATCTTGGCTAGCAGAGCATACTACGACCATAATGTATTTGTGATGAGTGTGCTTCTCTAAGTTTTGCATGGAAGATAGTTATTTGATATCATAATGAATAATAGAAGTTAGATGGTTACGAGCCACTGATGATTCAAGGTATTTTTTACTACTCTTTAAGTTCGTGCTACACGAAATTAAAGAGTCGGGGCAAACTGTTGGAGATGATTTTATCATTGGACCAAACACATCTTAATCCAATATAAGTGAAGGTAAATTGTAAGTGAGCTTAGACTACATATGGACATCTCTTGTTGTCATCCAATTCTCATGTGAAAATGGATTTGGGCAGTCGGATCATAACTCGACGGGAGATAAAGCGAGTGTAACAAATCATCGAAAACCTAAAGCAACATCATGCATGCATGAAAATAACGCTGACGACAAGCTCTGTAATCTACGCTTAGATATGTTTTGTTTTTGTTTTTCGCTATTACGTTATTCTTTGTTCTTCGCTACAACGAGATATCAATAAAAATCAGTCCATCTCGTGTTTTTGTGGGATTTTTAAACGAAACGAATATTTTTCCCAAAAAAAATAAGTATGTCCGACTTCAATAAAAGATTTATGCACTCAAGGAATCAAGGCCATCAAAAAGTAAAATACGATTTTTTCGAATTTTAAGAGGTTGTATCTGTTTGGGTATATGCAAGTAATAGTCGTAACTACAAATGTTGGAGCCGAGTCAAACTAGTTCTTTTTTTCCTATTCTCCATTTTTTTAGTCGAAGTTTTTTTTATTTTTGGTATTGTACTATCTAAGAGTTCCAATACGTCAGGATCGGCCTGTCTCCAACGAAGATGATTGACGAAGATGCATCATCTCTCACGCATACATAAAAGTCAAACACGAGAGATTCCAATTCCAAACCCTTTTCAGATTCGCGACATAAACCCAATATTGGCGCAGACACATTAATATATTACCCATGCTTTACAATAATATCATTATGTGTCTCTAGCATTTTTTTAGGTCTTTGTAAAATAATCGTATAACCAATAAAAATATACAAACTTAATTCCACTTTTATTTCATTGTAGCTATGGTATGTTTGCTTATTCACCTTCATATATGCCATCCATTTCTTTACTAGTTAGAAAATTACAGATTCGTGCTGGTGAAGTGGTGAGTATACATCATTTACGTGGCAATATAGTAATGCAATCACAATCAATTAGAGAGATAGATAGATATCCACTAATTTGCAACCACAAAAACATCCACTCTTTTCTCCATTTATTTTCTTTCTAAGTTTTTTTTTTGTATTTTCTGCTGCCAGATCCACTTCCATGAAGGAGACATGGGTGGGCTTTGATTAGATTTTGCAACCTATCACCTAATTCATATTATCACTTTCATTAATTATTAGTTATTAGTTCAAATATTTGTCAGTACATATTCATAGTGAGCAATGACATAACATCTTAGGTGGATTCCCATTTCGATGATATGATTATTCAAATGCATGATTTCACTTTACATAAATTGATATACAATTATTTATTGAATATCAATTCTCTAATATTATTTAGATTCAGAAAATTCCAAATAAGTTTCTAGGTAAAGAAATACCTTTTTAAAAATTGAAGTTGCAACAAAATGTTCTATTTTTAAAACCGGACTGGTAACTAAACCAAAGAAGTTTTTAAATCGTGACTCAACATGGTCTGATATAAGGTCGATAATATTTGTGTATATTACCTTTGTGCGGATCGTTTTTGTTGTAATTGGTTTATTCATTTTTCTTTTAGCCCCAAATGATAAAACTTCTTTACTTTATTTGTGTTGTCACTTTCTTATTTTATATCCACTACTAGCTTACATGCTTACGTACGTGAAACCAAATATTTGGGTCATATGAAAAAAAGAAAAGGTTGACGAGAGCATGGGAAATCAAATACCTTTGTATTTATTTTATCTCTAAATCGACAAGAGGTGATCAATTTGGCAACACGTACATGCAGACATGCAATTATTTGCCTAGAGAGGAGAGTTCCACGCTATCCACAACGTATTTTATTCTATGTGATCAAATATATTATGTACATATTATCATTCGATATGTTTAATTCCAAAGAGAAAAGTTTCTAATGAGTGGATTATGGGGTATAGACGATCGACTTTATATTTGCATAAATAATCCTCAAAGTCGGGTGTGTGTGTGTGTGTTTAATTTATCCTCATCACCCAATGATTGGTATATTGGATGATTTCGAAAGATCTCATCAAATACATTTATAGTCTCGTACAAAATTCAATTTAGTAGAGAAAATACAAAGAAAATAAGATAGAGATACGAAATAGAAAGTGATGGAATCATTATCATCAATATGACTTTGTTTTAATCGGCTTTGTCTTTGAGCAGCAGTCTAGAAGAAATATATAGACGTCAAGATTAAGTCACTGTTTCTTTCCTGCTGTCAAGATTAAGTCACCATTAATTAATCATGCTAAATACTGTGATTATATAATTAGTTTCTTAAATGTAACAATAATGCACACATACACGTACATAGAATCCAAACAAATGCTATACGTTAAAAGTAATTGCGTAAGTGTGCTGCTAACAAATTCATTGCGTGGGTACAAGTCACCTTGTGTATATATTTATATAACAGATGTTATATACATATACATGTGTGTGTCTGTGTTAATTTATTCATAAATTTAACGACACTACACAAAAATAGCTCTGTGTTTGCATTGTGGTCATAAGCTAGTACTTTACATCTTATCCAAAAAAAAAAGCTAGTACTCATTCTAAACTTTAGAGAGCATGTACAGTAACATCATTGGGAGATCCACGGCATCGACGGAAACCGAATTAAAGTCGACCATAGAACAAACCAAAATCGAGATCTGTCGAAGATACTTGTTAAACTTTTTTGTTTTACATCAATACTTTTTAATATTTTAGTTAAGGAAATTTTATCTTTTCCATCTGTATAACTCTTCCTTTCATAAATGAATTATTGCAGCGAGGACTAATGATTCATTCAATATCATAAAGAAAACTTTACTTATTTAAAGGGTAACAATAATTATCAAGGAGATAATAATGTCATGGCTGATCCAGGAAATTATGACTTTAATTAGCTTTCCACCACAAGAATCATTAGTTGTTGCTCTTCTTTTCAAGATTTTGTACAAAGATGTAATCATTCAAATCACCTTTCTATATAGATCAATCAACCAAAATGATTTCCAAATGGAAAATATTTCATAAAAAAACATACATTATTAAAAACTAAACATTCATAAATAATCAGTCTTGAAACGTCAAGAACAATAATAGTTCTACCAAAATTATCCGTCTTGAAAGATAATACGTATTCATTTTCATAATTTTACATAGACATATAATTATGTCTTTTATTATTCGTTTGCTGACAATACAATTAAAGTAAGTAAAGTAAACTGAATTATTTAGCATTTAAAAGAAACCAACTAACAAAGTAACAATGTTACACGTAAGAGCTCAGTGTCTCCATATCAACTTCAAAAATTTTATCTATAAAGTTACCATATGGGACTGTTCCACATTTTATGTTTCGGCCCTTAAAGTTTCGTATATTTACAGTTTAACCCCATGATTAGTGATTACATCACGGAGCAGCCATTGGGGTTCTCGTCGCTGAACATTCCAGGAGCGTTCATGTTTGGCTGCGAGTACGGTACGTAACTCTCACTCGCGTAACTGTATCCCGATCCTGGATAACCATGACCTCCTATCGGATAACTCTGACCCTCTATCGAATAACTTTGGCCGTACACGTGTCCTTCTTGCCAATACATAGGAGCTGTCGGATATGAGTACCCATAATAATCCATCTTATTCACCATCGCCACCGGCGCGCCGCCTTCCTTCTTCTCGCCGTCTCCACCCTCTTTCTTCTTCTCTCCACCGTCACCGGCTTCTTTCTTCTTCTCTCCTCCGTCTCCGGTCTCTTTTTTCTTCTCTCCTCCATCTCCGACCTCTTTCTTCTTTTCTCCGGCTTCACCTCCTTCCTTCTTTGCTTCACCTACTCCGGCGGCCGGACCTTCTTTCTTTTCGACGGGAGGCACAGCTTCGGTCTTCTTTTCGGCGGCTCCGTCTTCTTTTTTGGCGGGAAGCAGAGGCTCGACGGTTCTTTTGAGCTTTTTACTGAGGAGAGGCACAAGTTCTTTAACGTCCATCGTTCCTTTCACCGTCACGACGTCTTTGGCTCCGTCAATAGCCACCGTTTCCACTCCTGTTTAATTTGATAATATTAATTAATTAGCATTAACTAAATTGCTTTTCCTTTTAAAAGTTTAATCAGCTTCGTTGTTTATCTTTTTGTCTACTTACCTTTGATTTTCAATATTATTTTCTTGATTTTCTGAATACATCCGTCACAATGTAGTCTCATCTTTAAAGCCACCGAGCTCTGAAAAAAAACCAAATTTAAAACCAAATCAATAATTAGTACTACAACTTTGTTATAAAAATAAGTGATATGATTTTACATTGAGCTGCATAATTTTTTTTTTCTATTAGCTTGTCTTCCAAATTAATTACTGTGAATCATATTTTAATTTTTTAAAAAAGTTTCTAACCTAAGCCGTTAATAACCTATTGCGCACAATAGCAAAAGCATAGTTGTGGCTTGTCCTTATTCAATTAAATGTTTACCTCTTTAGGAGCGGCGGGAGGAGGAGGAGCTACCGCCTTATCTCCACCGTCTGGTTTCTTCTCTCCATCAGCAGCAGCCGCGGAAACAGATTCATCTACCTTCGGCTGTGGCGGTGGCGGGGGGTTAGCGAGTACTACCTTTCTCTTTGTTTTCTCCTCCAACTTTTCTCGGAGTTTAACCGGATCTAGCTTACCGACCACCGTAAGCTTATTCCCAGCCATATCCGCCGTCACATCTTTCACTCCATCGAAGTGTTTCACCATTCGCTTGATCTTCTTGGCGCAACCTTCACAGTGCATATCCACTTTGTAAACAAAGGTGGAGGCGGCAGGAGCTGCTGCAGAATCTCCTCCGTCGCTCTTTGGCTTGACGTCGGTCTCAACAGGGACAACGGTGGCTGCCTTCTTCTCTTGTTCAACTTTAGCAACTTCTTGTTTCTATACATACACAAAATCAAAATACATCAACAAAAGTGTGAATCATAAAATTTCAAAATGAAGCAACAAGGAAAAAAGAAAATCACTGACCTCTCCCATTCTTGGTTGAAGATAAGGATATTTTCTTAAAAAATATATATATTTGTAAATATTGAAAGATGAAGAAATGTTTGAACGAGAGAAAGTGGAGGCAAGTTTGTGTATTTATAGAGAGAAGAGAGGAGTTGGTTTATGGGTATAGATTAATAGTTATTATATTATTTGATTGATACTGAATATTATATGGTTTGATGTTAACATGATGATTTCATGTGTGCAAGCATATATATAGATGATAATATAATGTTTAATTGTATTTGTTGGGGGTGCTGAGGTCAGCGAGAGTGGGCGTTTGACTCCGGTTTGACACAACTGAATGGTACGAGACACGAAGGCATCGTGGTTTTTTTTAACTTTTATTTAGTTTTTACGTTTTAAGATACATTTGTGATTTGTTTATTCAATTAATCGTTGCTTTTGAAAACAAAAAAGGGTATCATTTTTCTGAGCTTTGACTACGTAATGAGTAGAGACTAGATTAACAGAATCTGAATCAATTTAAGGTAAAACAAGTATATACATTCACTCGACTAGTATTCACAAAGAATATACATTCTGATCTTGTCTTATAAGAAACAAAATCCTATAAACTAGAAGAAATCACGCTCTTAAATGCGAAATAACTAGAGACGCTAAGTTTATGCTGCTTTTAGTAGTCCGGAATTGTTACTTTATAAAATCAAAGTCAAATTATGATTTTTTCCTTTTTCAATATTTGAAAATATGAATTGTTAGAAGTTAAATATATTCAATCAGACAAATGTTCACCAAAAATAATATTGACATATCTACCAAAATAACAATTGAGTTTTTAAGACAACAAATTAAATAACAAACCATAACTTTTTTCTTATCTTATCTTGTTATATAAAGTTGAATACGTTCACGAGATTTTGATATGTATCATCGTTAATTTAAATAATGATATGTGTCAATTTATATTATAAACTTTATAAAGCATTTCATTTTAAATCATTTAACTCCTAAAAAGGCATAAAAATTATTGTTATTTTAAAATATTTCATTTATTTTTTCTAATTTTATTTTTTATAATCAACTTTTTATGATTCTATTTTGTTTTATATTTTAAATTACAGATATAAAAAATGCAAAATATGTAATTTACCATCAAATAATATTTAATAAAATAATTATATATATTTTTATTTACTAATATAATTAGATTAATTTTTGTAAATAAATTTTAAAACTTATTATAGAATCCTATGTTTTAATTGGAGAGTGTTTTTTAGACTTTTCGATCATGCTAGATTATTTTTAAAAAATTTATATCGCAAAATATAATTTTTGATATCAAAACATAGCTCGTAATATTAGTATCTAATTATACAAGTTTTTATTTTATCGTTTATCAATTTCTTAATACATAAATTATGTTTTTAACATATTTTATCCGCCTATAATGCCTAACGTAATCTAGTTCAAAATAAATATGAAATCTAGTTCTGAGACAATAATCTCAAACTCTTGCTATGATTTAATCTTTGCCGATAAAACAACTACATCTTTTCACAATGTTAAGGTTCACCATCTTACCGGCAAGCAAGCAATATTATTTATATATTTATTTTATAGGGAAAACAATCTACCGAATTCGTTGAATTACAAAAACTTTGTGCCACGGTAATATCAACTATGATATCTATCTTGACTTATTGATGAACGAAACTTTTTTATCAAACATTTTTGAAATAATTTCTAAAGCAATGAGTAATTTCTTTTTTGAAAGAATTCCTAGCAATGACTGATGAAGATTATATCCTTTTTTCATTCTCACTAATTCTATTGGATAAAGTTATTAAAGTTGCAAATAGCGTAATGGAAACTACATGTCTACTATGCTCTTTTTCTATTTTACCAGGACTATGTCTGCACTACGCACAGATTTGTANCAGATTTGTACTGTCGATTTTGGTCTATCTTGAATATTTAGGTTAGTATGTGGTTGTTGTTTTTGTTTTTTTTTGTTTATTTGTCGTTTTATTTTAGACTGTATAACTGTTAGGGTTTTATTTTGCATATGAATGTAGTAGCACTTTGTTAAGTTCAG
>OVAN01008882.1:0-17220 GCA_900406275.1 Anastatica hierochuntica | reverse complement strand
TCGTCTCTCGGATGGTATTTCGTTGCATCGGTAGCTACTTCGATCTTAAGGTGAAGTAGTGGAATCGGATATTAGCTCTTCTCTTTCCGGGAGGTGACCAATTTTAGTCCGTAGTTCGCTAAGGTTGGGTTCGCGAGGGTCCGTGTTAAGAGTTGATATCCCTCTTTGACGTTGTCCCTTCCACTTACAAGTTCTAACTTGTGTCTGCTTCTTCTGAGAGTTTTGTTTCTGAGGTAAAGATGAAGTCGATTGGGTTGCTTTTATGGTTCAGTTTGGTATGACGATCATCTCTGCTGAAGTGAATTTCGGTTGATATCAAAGGTTACAGTAGATTGGTTTCCTAATGTCATGGCTTTCGGCTCTACTTCAGCGTTTACATTTTTTCGTCAGAAATATCTGTTCTTGCGCTTCAGTATGAGAGCCTCCACTTCCGTTGTTGGTTTTGTTACCTTATTCCTTTTGTCTTCCTCTAGATGAGGCTTTGATCTCCCTCTTTTGGGCTATGTACTCCCTCTTTTGGGCATAGAACTTTTTAATGTAGTAATGAAAATTTCAGAAAAAAAAAAAAACATAAAAAATATCTTAATATGCATGCTTTTAACCCAAAACAACTCATAAATTGGAATAAAGGGAGTAGATAATCTTTACATCCGAAGGGAAAGATAAAAATCTGATCTACATCGTAATCAAGATGTCCTAATCATATCAATGTAAGAGACGTGCAAAAGAAAAATAAAAGACAACGAGAATGCATAAGAATCGACTCTTGAACATCCTTAAAAGAGTAATAAATATCAATTATTGAATCTTTAAAACACCATTTCTTAACCACACGAACATTCTCTTACAAACACCACACAAAGACTCTTTTTGCTTCATGTCGTGATGCGACAATTCGCCAACGATCCATTAAAACACAAAGTTTCACGATCCAACAATACACATTACGAATCAAGAACAAGAATCAAGAAACGAATCTAGAATCCAACAATATATTACAGACACACATTTTAAAAAGAACACAAAGTAGATTTTTAAAAATATCAAGCAGGTGTAGATGTCCAAAAGATGTCTTTGAGAGCTGGTCTAAGAGCAGTACTACAAAAGTTGTTGTACTCAAGAGTGTCTCCGTGATCTTTCTTCACTTCCACGACAACGAACGATGGAGCCACGGCGAATATCTCCGCCTCCACGGCCAATTTCCCTTTCCGGCCATTCTGTTTCCCTTGGATCCTCACTCTACTTTCGCTCTTCCTTACATCGAACTTGTTCCCAACTTTCGCAGCTTCTTCCAAGCTCGAAATCACACTGCTCGCGGGGCGAGAAGTCGCGAATCTCATCTCTCTTTTCTCCTCTTTCTTCTTCTCCTCAAACAACGGCGAAAGATCGAATCCTTCGGATAAAGCGATTATATGGAACGCGTTTAGCGTCTCCGTCTCTTCCTTGGACTTGTGATCATCAGCTTCCTCTGTGGTTGTGATTGGTTCGTTCTTGGATCTATTTGATGTCTTCTTGAACCAAGTCGAATCCATAACCTTATCAATGGTGATTCGGGTATTCGGATTCGGATCCAGAAGCTTCGTCACAAGCCTTCTCGCATCAGAAGAAAGCCATCCAGGACATTTGAAATCTCCCCTGTAAATTTTCCGATACATGTTCACAACATTATCATCTTGAAATGGCAAATAACCAGCGAGAAGCACAAAGAGAATAACACCACAAGACCATAGATCCGCCTTTGCTCCGTCGTAACCTTTCTTCAATATAACCTCCGGCGCAACATACGCCGGAGTTCCACAAGTCGTATGAAGAAGTCCGTCTTGTTTCAAATGCTCAGTTAAAGCAGAGAGACCAAAATCAGTAACCTTAAGATTCCCTTCATCGTCTAACAATAGATTCTCCGGCTTCAGATCTCGGTGATAAACTCCACGGCTATGGCAGAAATCGACGGCGGAGATCAATTGCTGAAAGTACAATCTCGCCACGTCTTCTCTTAATCTTCCTTTCGAGACCTTAGCGAATAACTCGCCGCCTCTCACAAGCTCCATAGCGAAATAGATCTTAGATTTGCTCGCCATAACTTCATGAAGCTCGACGATGTTCGGATGTTTCACCATCCTCATCACCGAGATCTCTCGCTTGATTTGCTCAACCATCCCAACTTTCACCACTTTCTCTTTCCCAACGACTTTCATCGCTACGCTTTTACCAGTTTGTACGTTACGAGCGTGATACACTTTCGCGAATGTTCCGTGACCTAGAAGCCGACCTAGCTCGTAACGGCCGTGGAGGAGCCCCGTCGTACTGTTACTACTACTTACTCCGCCGTCAGATCCATTCTCCACCATTTTCATCGATTTTGCTTCCACCATAGATTTTTTTTTTTAAAAACTAAATTAAAACGAAGAAAAAAAAATGTTACGGTTTAAGATCTTCGGAGAATTTCGAGAGATGAGATTTGAATCACCCGTCTTCGACGTGTTTCCGGTGGCAATTTCTGCCGCCGACAGATCGGTTAAACCGATCACACAGCTTAGTCTTCAACGGCGATTCTCCGACCATCTTTCTGCATTCCCTTCGAAGATTTTTTTTTCTTCTTCTTTTGTTTTTCTCAAAATCAGTAAGAGAGAGAGAGAGAAAAACGAAACTTGTTTTAGATAATTATTTTCGCTTTTTTCATTCACCGGATAAGAGCAGAAAAAGAGTTAGTGTTTATATAGATCTTAACGAGCTCGAAATTACTTAAATGCCCTTGTAAGTGAGTGATAATTACACTGTTTAATCTCCTTTCACTAACCGACAGGTGTCGAGCGGTTTCCATGTAGCGGCTTTGGTATTGTCAATTATTGAGGGAAGAAGATAAGGACACGTGTCCTTAGACTACCGGTTGCGATCTTTTTAACTATTTTGTCCCTCTTATCTTTTGGTATAGAGTAGTTTCTTGGAAAGTTGATTAGCTTTCCTTGACCGGCCTAATTACCAATTTGCATTTGCATAAATTGATAATACAAATACAATGCTTTAATAATTAGGATAAATTTACTGAATATTTATATGAGGCAATTTAATTAAGTAATTAACTATTTGTATTTTTTGGAGTAATTTTTCTTTTTTTGTTCCTACACCCCACACAACTTTAAACGATTCTACATGTTTATACGTATATCGAAACGAAATTGTAATTACACGAAAAATAGATTTTTTTCCCGACCTAACGTATTTTGAATTTTTCGAAACGGATATATATTTTTCAAATATACGGAACTTGTTGTACCGTATAAGAAGTTGTATGCTATTTAAATAGACAATCTACTTACATATTATATCTATTTTTTATAAAAATTTAGCTTCCATATAAACGAAAACATATTACTTAAAAACTGAAAGTTTCTACTATATAAGGGAATGAATGTAAAGCTTAAGCCACTCAGACAATTTCTAAACCATTTGATCAACTATAATAGTAAAAATATGTTTCGACCGAAATACTAATTAAACTTACTATTTGAGATAGTATAAGCAGTACGACATTGATTGTCTATTTAAATAGACTGTTTATTTCCGCGTGCCTATTAATTTCACAAATAACCAAAAAACAAGGGGGAATATGTGATTGGGGTTCAAGATTTTATTTGTTAATGGTAAAAGCATCATAGAACAAAAGTTTAGAGAAAGACCGATCTAAAAAAAGTTTGAAAGAAGAACAAACTATGTTAAGCGGGAAATAGACCGTCTATCTGTTACAACATGTCTATGAACTGAAAAGCACCAAATCGTCGAACACTAAATAGACCGTCTATCGGTTGCAACATGTCTATGAATTGAAAAGGACAAAATCGTCATAAAAAAAAAGAACAGTTGAAAAAAGGACCCCTATGGTTAGAAACTTAATTTTGGCTAGTCAATTGGTCATTTGACCTAATTTCCCTAATAATTAACTAGTTTATTAGTCAGCATACTATGATGCAGATATAAAAAATTTATAATTAATTATAGTTTTAATAATTAAGTGATATAATATTCTATCAATCTATAAATTATTATGAATTTATATGCTATTTTAAAAATCTTTATTCTTAAAATTTTATTTGTATTATTTTTAAATTTTATTCACTATACTATGTTATATATTTGTTTTGAACATTCGATCGTGTTAAAAACTTTGATATTAATAACAATAATCCTTACACTCGGTGAATATACTACTATTTTTGTTTAGTTTTTTAAAATAAAAATGCGATTATGATTATTTTTAAATTTAGTCATTACAATTCTTTTATACTCATAAAACGTTTAGAATAGATAATATTCTATCAATGTTCAAGAAAACTCTAGGCGCTAAACGGTCGGTACTCTAACGCCTAGCGCCTAGAAAGATTAACCGAAGCTTACATGATTTTTAAGTCGTTTAGACGTTTACTTAATATATATATATATATATATATATATAATACATAACATATTACAAGATATAATATACAGTTCATAATATGTCTTAGAACATAAACATCTATTGAAAACTCAAAAATATTACATTATGAATGAAAATTAGCTAAATATGAGTTTTATACATAAAAACTTTATTATTCATATATTTATAAAACTAAAATCTATAATTAGGTTATATGTAAAAAATAAAATTTAATTAACTTGTATTTTTGTATGTCCACCTAAACCTGTCTAAACCCGTCTAGACTCGTCTAAACTCGCATCTAATTCCAGAGCTTAGAAGGTAATTGCAGCGGTCTATGGACGCCTAGCGCCTAGACACTGTCTAGACCATTTTTTAGTACACTAAGAAATATCATAACTATATTAAATTAATTAGTTTTTTTATTACATTATTCATGTTTATATCTTATATTTTAAATAATATGATATGATTGTATAAATATTTGATCAACTAATAAATGATTCCACATGACTATATTAGAACAATATCTCTTCTCATAGATTTATCACGGGCGATTTAGTACTATACATTATATTTAGGAAAACATAATTTTACTTTTAATATATAAAATTATTTTAACAAAAAATAATATATATATATATATATATATAATATGATGGATCATTCTACAATGTGCTGAAGTTTCCGATATTGTATGTCATATTTTGCAAGAAAATGTTTTTTCTTATTTAAACCAACTTTCGGAATTGATATAAAATCATTAAAAAAAAATTTATCACTAGATTAAATAGCTTTCATAATTATGTTTTTGTATATAAAATAATGTTGAAACTATTTTTTATTTTTTAAATTTTTATCAAAATATAGGACCTAATAGTTTTCCTTATGTCTTCCTACAATTTTTTTCTTTTATATTTGTTGAAAAATTTTCATTTTTTTAAATTTGCAGTGGTCCTTGTGGACAATTATGTGTGTGATTCTAGGGTTCTCTCGATCATCTCTTTGTTTTTTGTACACGAAGTCAGTAGACAAAAATGTTAAGTTATTTCTCTAGTTTACATCAACAGTAAGTTCGAAAAAGGTGTTCTAGAAAAAAAAAATGTTGATTAAATTTTCGTTACGATCTAAAGACCTTTTCTTAATTGAAATTTATACTAAATTTCAGTAAAATAAATATGTTTTTCATCAACCAAGAAATAATGAATCGATAAATATTTCATGGATCTATAAACGAGTTTTGAGAGACTTTCAAGTGCATTGGACTTGTAAAGGTACACAAACTATAAAATGTACAGAACTATGTATACAAATTACTAAACTCGAAAGAAGTGGATTAATCAAAAAGGAAATTACACTATAATATGTGAGTACCAAACCAAAGACCAAAAAGATCATCATGGTGATGATTGCCAAGTGCCTTGGTGGAGAGTAATCGATTTCGGACAAACTTGTCAATTACAAAAGAGAGAATAATTATCGCTGAAGTAGGTTGTCTCTCGTGACATCTCCGATTCCTCTCTCTAATTCATGTGATGTATTGCACTCTACAAAGCAAACCGTAGAAACTATTAACTGCGCAGTAAAATATGGAGCAAGTAGTCACATGTAGTATAAAAGTATTCGACTAAAGGATGATTACGATTCTCTAACGGTGCAAAGGAGTAGACACATGTAGTCGGTTTTGAATGATTCAAAACACCCGTGAGAAGCTGGTATGTGTGTGTTAGCCAAATGCTGAAAACATACTTAAGCGTAGCGTATTTAAACTAGACTCTACATATGTACAAAACTAAGGCCTTTTCAATTTTAAAACTATTTTTTTGTATATAAAGTTTTTTTTTGTTGAAATAAAGTATAATACTACAATCAAAAAGAAAGAAAGAACACATTAATAAAATTTTGAGAGTCCGGTTTTATGGAGTTAGTGTGTGAGGAGAGCTTATAAAGATTGATTTGGCTACTTATGTCTCCAAAGTACACTTATCTTTTCAGTCACTGATCTTAATATAACTTCATAGTTAAGTGTGTTTGTGCTGGATTAATAGTACGATGGGTGATTTTTCGGGAAGTGATTCGCGTAATTGTGCGAATGGGAACAAAGTGCGGGGAAAAATCACGTAGTGATTGCAGTGATTGCAGGAACAGTAAATCATGCATTTAAAGCTTCATCGAGATAGCGCTCTCGACGGTCAGATAAATTGAATCCGCGAATCAAGAGAGTTGTCGGGACACACGGTAGAGACGGAGCGTGAACGTTACAAAAATCCTATATGAACTTTAACACCCTGCATTTCGAGTTCATCACAAAACATTGTGCGCTTAGAGAAGCTTGGCAAGTCGATGATACTAAAAACTCTTCTTCCCTTGTAGGTCTTAAAATATTTATAAAAAATAATTATTAGTAACCAACTTGCTAGAGCATATGAGCATTCCCGAGACTCTCATTGCCTTTCTCTGTTGCTTTCTCGTCAATAATTCATCTGAGATACACACACACACTTGCACAAACACACAAAAGAAGAAAGTATAAAAAAAATTATACTATCATTGCTCGACATGCATGGGAAAACAACTATTGATATAAGTTGATGTTGTTGACGAAACAATAGCGATTTCAATCAATGATGCCAATATGATTTCTTTAATATTATCTTATGTTATTATTAATTCAATGTCAAATGGTGTAATGATATTTTGGAGACAAAACTTAAAATATTACTATATAGTACTAAAGGACATACAAAATAAGCAAATGGAGCCGTATAAACCAAACAAGAAATTATAAGAATAATCTGAAAGAAAAATATCAGAATCATTTAAAATAAAGAGGAATAGGGTTTAACTTAAAAAAAATGTTATCCCCAAACCAATCTGAGTTTAAACGTAAGAAAAATGAGCATCAATTTGGTTTGTAACAATAATTTATATTGAAAATAAGACAAATATATACCCAAGAAAATTATAACTTCAAATCATTGATATTAATTAGTCATGACATTGCTTATTTGTTTAAGACGAACTAACACCGTCGAATGTCGATGATAAGTCTTAATTGTCTCCTAGACATAATTGGCTTATTGACTATTTTAATTATTTTAATCATTAAATAAATGTGGTCCTTAGACATAGTATTGATTAACAAAGGATGATTCAATAAAGTCTTAATTGTCTCCTAGACATAATTGACGCTTTTTTAAAGACTACGGAATAAAATGAAATTTTAATTGCTAATGCCTAATCCGGTGAATTTTAACTTCAGAGACCACACCACGTATGTCTCTTCTTGTGGACTGCTGGATTAAGATTTATACTACACTAGTATTTGCCCGGGTATTAATGTATGATTTAAAAAAAGTTTTACGCTACATCAACATGTATCTACATAATGTAAGATAATTACACGATAAGCCCAAAGAAAAAGTTATACCTCTTGTTGCTACTATGAGAAGAGAATATGTATATGTACACTCTGATGACGGTCTAAGTATCACAACAAATTGCTAAAAGATTTTAGAAAATAGATATACTGTAGAAGAAGGATGAATTGCAAAAGAGAGTGAGAGACAAACTTTGAGTTGAAGAAGTTATTTTTCTCTGGATAAGTTTAAAAAATCGTGAAACAATTTCAAATTTCAAAGAACGTGAGTTAGTTTTGTTATACAAATATGGGATTTAATAGAATATTAAAGAATAAAAAGAATTCTGATCTTTTAAAAATATATTTTAAAATGAAAAAAAAATAGTCGACTGACTTCTGCTTTATATATATAAAGATTATTAGTTGAGTTAGGCCTGGGCATAATACCCGAACCCGAAAACCCGAACCGAACCCGGCCTGAAAAAACGGATTCGGTTCGGGTTCGGGTTTTAGAAAATACCCAAACGGGTGTAGTCTTGTGGTATTTCGGGTTTCGGGTCGGTTCGGGTAAAACCCGAAACCCGAAACAAGTAACCCGAAAACCCGAACTTGTGTTTTATATATATATATATATATATTCTTAGCTATACTACTCATACATACACTGATACATATAATATGATATAACATATGCATAAATGTTAATACTATAGTCGACAGAAGAAAACGATTCAGCTTCACTCCTTTTACGAAAACCTAGTTTACTAAATACCCAAATTGAGTTTCGATTTCTTTTCCTTTCAAGCTGGAACTTTATTGAATCGTCGATTTCCGTCGTCTCCTTCATCAGAGGCGTCGATAAATCAAACCAAGGTGCTTTTTTTTTTAACGACCAAATGGATTTTATTACGAGTGAAAGAAATTCTGCGTGAGGGAGTTTACAATATGTTTTGGTACGTAACATAATGTTTGAAAGGAACAATTCGCATCCATAGGGATTCTGAGCAAGTTATCCGCCACTGTATTTGAGTTTCGATGAACCCAAGTAAATGATGTATGAAGAAGCTTGTTTTGCCATACTCGTATATCTCTAATCCAATTGTGGAAATTGAAATGTCGCTCTGTTCCTATGACTAGCTTGGGTACCAGGATATTGTCTCCTTCAAAAATAACCTGTTGATAACATTTAATCCATGCTTGTTGGATGGCTCTAAGAAGGGCTTGTAGTTCAGCTTCCAAAGGGCTGTGACAGGGAAGTCCTGTTGCCACACCTGCCTCTAAAAAGATTCCCTCCGTGTTCCGGAATATCCAACTCGATTTGGATTCTCCATTGGGCGACCAGCTCCCATCATAGTTGCATTTTGTTATTCCAGCTTTTGGGCGTTTCCAAGCTGTCCCGGGTTGTTGCTGAACCCCATTCACCTTATTTGTAGTAGGTTGTACATTGTTGATCCATTCCTCAGCATCCTCATTTGCCTTCCGTACATCTTCTTCCCATGTTGAACCTTGGAGCTGGTAAATTAACATATTCCTACTTTTCCACAATCTCCAGAGTGTCCAAAGAGGTTGCTGGCTCAGTAAAGGTGGGACACCCTTGTTCCGTGACATCTCAATTATATCCTGAATTTTATTCTCAAAAGAAATTGAAGGGTCAATTAATGACCGGAGCGGCAAAGAGCATCCCCGCCAGACCGCTTGTGCATGTGGACACGTGAAGAACAAGTGTTGTTCTGTTTCTTCTGATTGGCAACACCGCCGACATTGAGTATCAGTAGTTATATGTCGCCTACGAAGAAAGCTACCAATGGGCATAGCTCTCGAAAGAAGTCTCCAGAGAAAATGTTTAAGCTTTGGAGCCGTCTGTAATTTCCAGGTGGCTTCTTTTAGGTCTTGTCTTCCATATGGAGGGATTTTAGATTCTGGTTCCAATTGTGTTGCTAACCAGTACGCCGATTTGACTGTGTATATACCCTGAGCTGTGTAGTTCCATCCTACATAGTCATGAGCCGGCGTCGTAGTTAACTTCATCCCCTTAATGATATTCACATCTTCCTGCAAAAAATTGCCCTCCAGCTTGCTTTCATTCCACCGGTGGCGTAATGGGTCTATCAACTCGGCAACGGTGTTGAAGTTTTGTAGTGGGCCAAATATTCGACGCGGTGGTCTTGGTGGATGCACCGGTATCCAAGGGTCCTCCCAAATTCTCGTAGTCTTTCCATCACCAATGAGTTGACGCATTCCCTTTCTAAGTAAACCTCGTCCCTCCAATAGTGACTTCCATACAAAGGAGGATTTGGTACCCACTCCCGCATATAATATGTTAGAGTTCGAAAAATAACGACCTTTAAGTACCTTTGCCACCAGACTCTCTGGGTTCTGTAGAATACGCCATACTTGCTTCCCAAGCATTGCGAGATTGAATTTCTCAATATCACGGAATCCTAGACCTCCTT
The DNA here is from genome assembly GCA_900406275.1 of Anastatica hierochuntica. Classification (NCBI taxonomy): domain Eukaryota; kingdom Viridiplantae; phylum Streptophyta; class Magnoliopsida; order Brassicales; family Brassicaceae; genus Anastatica; species Anastatica hierochuntica. Next base: position 6,995 of record OVAN01008882.1, on the reverse strand, counting down.
CTTTTTTTGGAATTCCTAATCTGTTCCAGGCATACCAATGCATTGACTGTCTATCTTTATCTTTGCGCCACCAATACTGTGCCAACCTTCTCCAAAAGGTAATTAAATATATCTTTCTTTCTGCGCCCTATTTGTTCAGGCAAGCCCAAGTAAAAGCCATTACCTCCATCATTATGAATATTGAGTATCCGTCGACATCGTGTTTTAACCTCCGCATGTACAGGTGATCCAAAAGTGATGGCCGATTTCCTGAGATTTACAGCTTGACCCGAGACGAGCTCATAGCGTTTAAGTGTTTCTACAATGGCCTTGCATGATCGAGGATTTGCTTGCGCAAAGAAAAGGATGTCATCTGCGAACATGAGATTGTGTATAGTCGGACCGGTGGAACTAATCTTCATTCCTTTCAATCTTTTGCTCGCCACTTCATGAGATAGCATGTGTGTTAACACCTCCGCGCAAATGAGAAATAGATATGGTGATAGTGGATCACCCTGTCGAAGACCCCTTTGCGGTTGCATGTTGCCATGGGGTTCGCCATTAATGAGTGTGGAGAAGGATACCGATTCAACACAACACATAATCCACTTGATCCATTGGTGATCGAAGCCCATTCTTTCCATGGCTTCACGTAGAAAATCCTACTCAACACGATCATAAGCTTTCGAGATGTCTGTCTTGACTGCCATATATGATTTAGCCCATCTTCTCCTAGACTTCAGAGAATGCATATCTCATGGGTTATAATGATATTATCCATGATATGTCGTCCCGGAACAAAGGCAGCCTGATTGGGTGAAATTAACGTGACCAAATGGTGCTTGAGACGATTCACTAGGATTTTCGAGATAATCTTGTATCGTACGTTGCACAATGCTATTGGGCGAAGGTCACTCATTAGCTTAGGATTCTCAACTTTCGGTATGAGGCAAATATTTGTGTGATTAATATTATCGGCCAGCCTACCCGAGTTGAAAAAAGCTTTGACATCCTGAACAATATCGTCTTTGATGTCGATCCAAAAATCATGATAAAATGCACCCGTCAAGCCATCCGGACCTGGTGCCTTAGTGGCTCCGATATTAAAAACCGCAGATCGAATTTCTTCCTCTGTTACCTCCTTCACCAGGCTTTGATTTACCGCTGCCGACACTCTAGCTCTAAAACCTTGAAAAATAGCATCATAGTCAACATGATATCTCCTTTGACTTTGAAACATGTTGGTGAAATACTTGTCTGCAGCCTTTGCTAATTCAGCCGTGCCTCTGTATATATTCCCTTGTTCATCTTCCACAGCCAATAACCGTTTCTTTGCTAATCGGATTTTCGTGGCGGCATTGAAGAACTTTGTATTGCGGTCTCCATGCGTAAGCCACTGATTTCTACTTTTCATCCTCCAATAATAGTCCTCGTCACGATAAGCTTGTTGAAGATCTCTGCGTAATTGATTTAGCCGTGTCGTGGAGACAGTATTACTAGTGTATGCATTGTTCAACTATCTCTTGAGTCGCGTTATAGCTTTTGCTGCGTTTGGTCTGTTTCTCCTCTTCCACTCAAACATGGCTTGGCGACAGGTCCGTAACTTGTCTGTCACTGTCGTGACTCCAGCTCCTGATTGATGCCAAAATTCACGCACCATATCACCAAACCCTTCACGAGATATAAGGCTTGCATCATAAATGAAGTGTCGGGTTTGAGTTCCAGTCTCCGGAGAAAAGTTAGTGACCACGGGTCTGTGATCGGATCCTTCATAGTCTAAAAACTCAGCATGCGCAGATGGGAACAAAGCCAACCATGCTGTGTTAGCCATGGACCGGTCCAAGCAGCATTGGACATGGTGTTTATGTCATTTGCCAGACCACGAAAACCTATCTCCGACACTCTTGAGATCATGGAGATCACAAGTACATTCTGCAAAAATCCGTAAAAGTGCTCTCTGCTCTCAATGGCCCACCCTTTTTCTCATTGTTGTTTCTAATCTCATTGAAATCTCCGGTTAATAGCCAGGGTTCTTTCCGATCTATGGATATCCTTTCAAGACGTTCCCAAAGATGGTTGCGTAGTTTAGGATCCGGGTTACCATAGATATAAGACAAATAAAACTGCTTTGCATTGGATTCAACAAGACAATCAATTGCATTAGGAGAAGCAAAACCTACTGAAACTACAACTGATTTTTTCCATAATAAAGCTAACCCTCCGCTTCGACCCACAGGTGGTACTGTGTAGCATAGATCGTATCCCAGCTCACAACATAAATCACGGATTACATCATCTTTCTGCTTCGTCTCCATTAGGCATAGTATGTCCGAAAGATACTTACCACATATCTTCTTTAGGCGTCGAACTGTCAAGTCTATGCCAAGACCTTGACAGTTCCAAGCTGTTGTGATCATGGAGAATTCGGTGGTTCAGGGTCCACCGCACCACTATCGTCATTATCCTCTCTGTTAATCCCACTACCCTCTCCCACTTCAAACCTCTTCTTCCTGCTTTGTTGATCCTCCAAGATACTCTCATCCAACTTCCTCTTCCTATTTCCCCTTGCTTCAGCATCATCTGTCTCTGCAGAAGTAGCAGTTAAAAGCATAGCATCATCATCAGAGTTAGGCTCACCCGTGGCCACAGTGTGTAGTGGTTCATGAGTATCTGGCAGAACATCCACTTGAGGATCATGACCAATGGGCTCCACAGGTAATGGGATTTCATCTAAAGGAATCTAGCTTGCGGGGCTGTTCTGGTCCTCAGGCTCCTCATATTGAATGTTCTTTTCTGGCTTTGCAGGTGCTTCCTGTGGCGCCACCCTTTCATACATCACTCCTTGTGGACCTGGACCATCTGGGAAACCATTCTCCTCCTCTGGTTCTATCTCTCTGATCTGGACACCACCCTGATTGCATCTTCTACGAGGGAGCATGCCTTCATCATGCCCACCATCTGGATCATCATCATCATTCACCAAGTGGAGCAGACATGCCCCTGGATCGTGAGTCATCAGCCCGCAGACATCACAGAAGCCTCTAAGTCTCTCATAGTGGAGTGTTAGAAGCATGTTTACTCCTGGAGTAAACTGGAAGTATCGTTGGAATCTTAATGGATGGTTAACATCCCAGCTGATCTGCACTCTGACATATTCCACTCTGATTGCTAAGATAGGAACATAGTCAACCTCCATAAGTTGGCCTAAAGCTCTGCCAACATGAGCCACCACCTCTCTGTTGAGAAATTGCAGCGGAATCCCTCTGATCTGAATCCAAAAAGGTATGAAATTCATCTCCAGAGGGTTTAGAAGCGGTGTCCACCGCTCCATGATGAGCATACGTCCGGCAAAAGACCACGGGCCTCGTCGGAGCACCGCCATCAACGATTCCTCAGAGGGAAAGACGAATTGGAAACGCCGGTGGTCCATGATGCGACCGTAGACTAACCCATCTAATCCCCACGGCCTTGGGAGGTATTGAATGATGGATCGGATGTTCTGCCGCCGCGGCATCACTGGCCGGCCAATGATGACAAACCGATTCTCCAAAGCTGCTTGAACCACGACCTCCGCCGGTAACACCACCGGCTCTTCCTCTGCCCCCAGATTCAGATCTTGGATCTGCCGGAATAGATTGTCCATCGGTAATGTCTGCCGCCGATTTGCTGTGTGTAATTTTGCTATCGGAAATGAAAAATTGCGTTGATGATCTCTGAACTTCATCATAGGTCTTATATGTTTGCGAATCCTACAAAATAGGAATTGGAAACCTCCTCCACGATCCCAGATCGTGGTAACTGTCACCGAAACGTGGGTGTAGTCGGTGAAAACTGACTCCACGCCGGAAAAGTCCTCCTCAACCGCCATCGCGGCGGCGAGTGTACACATCGGTTCGATTTTCTCCTCAAAAATCGCCATTTCTTTTTTTTAACATATGAACAATGATTTTATTTTATACCAAGGTGCTTTTTATCTCTTGTTTCTTACTCAACCTTTCTCTAAAATCTTGGTTTGTTTTGTTCTCGAGTCTTTGATCTTTTGTCTGGATTTGTGAGTACTTGGGTTATTTTCTTTCAATTCCTTAAAAATATCTTTGGTTTTTGGTCTTGAATATGTGGTATTTCTTCGGTTCTTCCAGAATCCAAAGTCCTAAAAGGGTTTTTCTTTTAATCGATGATTAATTTGCTTATGTGTATTATCTTGTTTAACTGTTTCTGATTAGAAATTTAGAATTTAGAAACATCGATTGACTTTCAAATCTTGCTTAGCTAGGAAGATTCAATTAAAAGTGTTTACATATGAAATCTATATGTTAGTGCATATGAATTTAGTTTCTAACTTATATAACTCGAATATTTGGCTCTATATAAAGACTTGGCGTTTAGAGTAAGGTTTTAAGTAAACACATATGTTCATGTTCAAGATGTTTGTTCTTTTTAATTGTTAATGTTTATTATGTTTGCATTTTTATTGTTTATGATGTTGTCATGTATAATGTATAATTTTTGTGTTGTGATGTTGTACGTCAATACATCTTTATATGATAGTCACTAAATTATTCTTTTGATTGTGTGGTCTGATCTTGTTCTTAGAAAATTAGAAATTAGAGTTCTCGAGTATTCTTTGTTTATGTTTGCTTATGTGTTCTGTTATGTGACTTCTATCAATCGTATGTTCTTGTGGTCATGTACTCATATGGATTGTTTACTGAACTGCTGCAGATGGACTCTTCATCCCCCAATATCCCGCCACGAAGCACTGATCACAGAGAAAATCTAGAAGACTCTGAAATTCCTGAGGGTAGAAGGAAAAGAAAGGAAACACAAGATGGAGCTACTTCTCAGTCAGCAAAACCAAAGAAGTCAGTATCAAGGTCAAGTGTGTGGAGTCATTTTACAAGGACAAAAGAATGCTATGACAAATGCATATGTCATTATTGCCAGAAGACCTTTGCATGCGCAACAAAGTCTGGCACCTCAAACCTCTAGAAACACTTACTAATTTGCAAGGACTATAAGATTTGGTTAACTGCGCAAAATAAGACTCAACCGGTAATCAACAAAGAAGGATTTTTGAAGACTGCTAAAGTATCTCAGCAAACTTTCAGGGAAGCCTCCAATGAATTGCTTGTTTGTAATTACCATTATCATTCATCGAATGTGATGCTTGGAAACACTTCTGCGATAGGGTTAGTAACATAATTCCTTTTTGTATCTGTTAACTAATCTTGTTTTCACACTTAACTAACATCTGCTAACTATTTCCTTTTTGTATTTTGCAAGGTAAACTTGTACAAGCCTCATTCACAGAGGACTGCAACTAGGGACATGGTAGAAATGTATGCATCAAAGAAAGCTGCATTGAAGAACTGGCTTTTCTGTAACAAACAGAGGGTATCTTTGACTACAAATATTTGGGTTGCTGAAGTCACACGTGAGTTGTAAATTGTAATCCATTATGCTTGTTAATGAAATTTCTTTATTATTTATTCTATCACATTCTGTATGTTAATGAATTTACTTTTATTTTGTAATAGGTTCAAGTTATATGGTCATTACTGCACATTTTATAGATTCAGAATGGCGGCTTAGGAAATTGATCATAGGCTTCAAAAATGTTGTTGATCACAAAGGTAAGACTATCTCTACGGTTCTCTTAGACTGCTTAGCTGAATGGGGCTTAGAGAAAGTATTTTGCATCACAGTTGATAATGCCACAGCTAATACTTCTGCATTAAAAAGCTTTCGGTCAGAGTTCAGTCTGCTTTCTACTGATTCAATGGTATTAAATGGTGAATTTTTACACATGAGGTGTTCTGCACATATAATTAACTTAATAGCTAGGGAGGGTTTGGGTGAGTTGGGTTCTAAAGTTGCAACAATTAGAAATGCAATTCAGTATGTTAGGTCCTCAACCAACAGACTGAATGCGTTTGATCTTAGAGTGACTACGGGTAGGATGACTCGTGGGAGTTTGCCTTTGGGTGTAAAAACAAGGTGGAATTCAACCTTTCTAATGTTGTCTAGTGCTTTACAATTTAGGGTAGCTTTTGATAAGATGGAAGAAGAGGATAAGCTCTACAATGAGTATTTCATGGAAGTAGACAAAGATGATGGGGTAAAAAGGTGTGGACCTCCTTCTGTTAACGATTGGAATGCTGTTGACAAGTTAGTTAGATTCTTAATGATATTTTATAACAGCACACTTGTAGTTTCTGCTTCTACTAAGGTTAATTCTTACAAATGCTACGGTGAAATTGTGATGATTGAGAGAAATTTGTCTTCATTAGCTAGTAGTACAGATAAGGATTTGAAAGACAAAGCTGAGGGTATGTTGCAGAAATTTCTTAAGTACTGGGATGGGATGCAGAATGTGAATAAGATGCTGATTCTTGCCACTGTGTTTGATCCTACCAAGAAATTAAGTTTTGCTAAGTTGTGCTTTGAGAAACTTCATGGGAAAGATAGTCTAGAGGCCAAGAAGATGTGTGAGTCAGTGAATACTCTACTAGCTACAATGTTCAAAGAGTATAGTGGGCGTCTCAGCAAAGGTTGTGCTTCACAATCATCACAGTGTCATCAAGCATCATCACAAAGTGGTCAAGAACAAACTATGGACAGAATGGAGCTGGCTTATCATGCTGTTGGGTACGAGACGATGGAGATTGTTTATAAGGAGCTTGTTGATGAGATTGGAGAAGATCCAAGAGATGAGTTGGAGATCTATTTGAAGGAACCAGTAATGAATCCAAAAACTATGTTAGGAACAGAGTACGATGTACTCTCTTGGTGGAAAGTGAATAAGGTGAAGTATCCTGTGCTATCAGATATGGCTAGAGACCTCCTTGCAATGCAAGTGTCTTCTGTGGCTTCGGAGAGTGCTTTTAGCACGAGTGGGAGGATATTAGATCCACATAGAAGTTGCTTAACTCACTATATGATAGAGGTTTTGATGTGTATGGAGCAGTGGATCAAAGCTGACATCAAGATAGGTGAAACTGCATTCACAAATGAGC
>OVAN01008881.1:179-17617 GCA_900406275.1 Anastatica hierochuntica | reverse complement strand
AAGAATCTCTAGTTGTCTACAAAAAGAAAAAGAATGAGTGAGTTTGGTTCAGTAAAATTTTATGGTTTCTAGATTTAGGATGAGAAGTATACCAAGTAAGTGTCTAGATCCTTAGGAATCAATGGGGTGGGAACAATTAGAGAAGTAAATGCTTTGTATGCGTAAATTGTTCGACTACCACCTTGCTTTTGCGTATTGTCTTGCACTACTTTTGTTTGAGAGAAACCACTTTAAATCGATATAATCCTCTTCTTTTTACACTTCTTTACATAAATCCTTCTTTGAACTCCAAACTGAATGGATGAGATGCATTGCCCATAGGGGAAGAACTCACGCCTAAGCTTAATTGAATGTAAAAAGGACTTGACGATAGGATAATTTATGGATTCTTAGCTTAGATTCTAAGAGTTTGTTTTGTGATGATCATGGAGAAGTACATAGAATCTTATATGATCTTTGCACCATTTTACTTGTTTTGAAGACATTGGGCATAAGGCATTACTTTTCTTATATTGGTTTTGAGTTTCCACTTGCAAACCTCATTTCCGGGTTTGGTGTTTGTTGTTTGCTTGAGGACAAGCAAAGGACAAGTCCTGAGGTGTTGATGTGTACATATTTTCTTGCATATTTTGGGTGCATTTTAGCTTAGTTTTATCCACATTTAGGTTGTACATATTGCATATAAGTCTTTGAATCCATATGTTTGAGTCTAGAGTCTAGTTTAGGATCATATTTGCATATAATTTTTTGCATTTGTAAGTACAACTTTGAGATGGATTTATGGAGGCTCTAGAGATAGATTCAAGGTAGATTTGGAGCTAAGGAATCAAGGAAGAGAGGAGCCAATTGCTATGGGAGAAGATGGGACCAACTGGAGCATTCAAAGGAATGAAGAAGAGGCAATAAGCTGCCAAGGTGACCAGTTGTCAATGTGGAGGTCGACAGTGAAGGACCTTGGGTCGACAACTGCCTCCCTTGGGAGCTTTGCTGCCCAAGGTGAGCTACTTTTGACCTGTAGGTAGATGGTAGCCTACCTTTGGGCGATGACTGCACACCTTGACGTGAAAAAACCCTTTTAGGGCACCCACACTTCTTCCCTTTAGTATAAATAGCTTCATATGTGAACCAAGAACAAAGAGATCATCAACTTTACTTTTCTTTGAACATCTTTCATCTATTTTGAGATCAAAACTATTGTAATAACTTTTTTGATACTTTTGAGTGGATTTGGATCTTTTCGTTTCATATCTTCCACTAGATCTATTTCTAAGAACATGGAAGCTCAAAGACCCAACTCTTGTCTTTGGATTTCGATGACTCTTAGTGAGTAGATCCTTCTTGGATCTTGAGATGTAGTAGGCTAGGGTTAGATCTAGGGTTGTGATGGATGATTAGGGTAGATTTTGGCATATATTCCTACTAGATCTTGTTTAGATCTTCAAAGTTCATTGCTTTCTCATTGACGCCTAAAAAGTGTTCGATGAAATGCTTGGGAGAACAAGATCTATGTTTTTCACTTTGAGCTATGAGAGTAGTTTGCCCAATGGGGACATCAAGGTGTTAAATGGCTAAAAGGGCTTGAGGAACACTATCACTTACATGTTTAGATAGGCAACCAACGAGAGTTGAGTCTTATAATGTGTATGAGTGAATAGATCTTCGCCATGAGAGTGGGTAGGTCGAATAAGGAGGGATCCTTGGCCTAGGAATAGCTTCAATCCTCTAATAAAGCTTTATCAAAGTCAATCACATCACTAGACTGACCATGAACCCATTACTATTATCTCAATATCCTACCTTTTTTATTGTTTACATCCAAGTTTACTCCTTTCTTGGTTTTCCTTGTTGCTAGTTTAATTATTGCTTTCAGTTATGCAATTTCATTATGTTTGGCTTTGTTGATCAATAGATTTAGTGGAGACCATTGATAATCTCTATCTAAATCGACCCCCTAAACTAGGATTCTTAGTGTATTCCCTTTTCTTAGGTTCTACTAGTCAAGCCTTTAAATCCTTGGGCGATCCTAAAGTACTACGATTTGACCCCGTTCTCTTATGGGATTGAGAGTAGGCTCAAGTTTATAAATAGTAAACTTGGCCCACGTCATTTGTATACTTTATGATCATGGGTTTGGGAATAAAAGGAATTGTCAAAAAGATCAATGAGGGAATCCATAAGAAAGAAAAAGGATGAAAAAAGGTAGAACTCTACAGGTAGAAGAAATCTCAAAAGAACAAAAAGGAAGTTAGCTCTAAGTTTGTAACAAAAAGAAAACAAGATCCTAAGCTAAAAACAGAAGTAGTTAAGAGTCTAAAAAACTAAGATAAAGAAGATCATTCAAAAGAAACAAAAAGATTTAAAGAGCTTTAGCAATAAGAAGAAAAGAAACTTTTAAAGTTCATTACCAAGAGTGCTTAATGAAATTGATCGTTTTAGTAGATTGGTGTGTTTGTGGGTGATTAAGTCAAGTTTGATAAGGGTAGAAATAGGGACTCAACTTGGGGATGGGGATGATTTAGAGAAGGCAAATTTTTGTACACGCCAATTGTCCTAGTCTCCCTCGATTTTACTACTTGACAAGCACTATTTCATTGAGAGAAGCCACACAAAACACTTAAACAAGCCTCATTGAAATGATCCAAAACCTTTTTATTCCTAGAAAAATTGTATTTGATTTCTTGTCCGTAAGCGAGATTCCGCATGAAACCATTAATAAATGTTAAAGGGTTGTTTGATAAGATTTCTTGTGACGGTTTAGATGTAGACTAACTAGCATGACTTGGGAAGAGTATAGCAAAGTACGAGAGAGTAGGTTTGACTCTCGCTATATCTTAATTCTTCCTAAGGATCTCATTTCAATTACCTTCGCTTTTCCCTTTGGTTATGAGTCCTCGCCTTCAAACTTCTTTTCCCGGTTTGAATTTTGTAGTTCGCTTGAGGACAAGCAAAAGACAAGTCCGGGGGAGTTGATGTTATCGCGTTTCACTCGATTTAAGAATAGATTTTAGAAGCATTTTTATCATTTAGTTGTTGCATTTAGGTGTTTTAGGACTATTTTCGAGTAAATTTAGGAGTTTTGTCTCTAGAGTCCTTCAGTGTGTGAATTTGTACATGCATCTTCTCTTCTTTACTGTTTTTCAGGTAACTGGATCAACAAACGATTGAACAGATTCCCCCGAGTCAAGAATCGAGAGATAAGACAAAGGAAAATGAAGAGCAGAGCCTCATCGACCCAACGCAGCGACCCACACACCCATGTGCAGACAGCTACAAGACTGAAAAGATGCAGCGATCCACTCCAGCGATCCGTCCAGGTCACTACTCTCAGCAGGGAATCCAGAAGATCTCCGTTGATCTACTCCATCGATCCACGCATGTCTGCACAAATCGCTGAGCTCCTAAGACTCGACGTAGCCATGCAGCGACCCACACACAACTATCAATGCACCTGTGCTCAGGTCGATGGGATCCAAAAATGTTGGAAAAATCAGTGAACCAAACCGGTTTTTCCCACTTTAGTCAAACCAAATTCCTTTTTACTATAAAAAATAATTGGAGAACAAAAAAAAACTTAAGCTTTATTTTTTTTTTTTGTGTTTTCTCTCTTTGATCTTGTTGAAACCTTGATGAATCTTTACTCTTAAACTTTGTGGATTTGAATAAAGTTTATAACTTTCAATCTTTTTCTTCTTTCTAATCATGATTATGGTTTTCTTTCATGTTTTTACATGTTTTGAATTCATTATTAGTGAATAGTTATTTTTGTGATTTATGGGTTAGGTAGATTAGGGTAGATCTAGATGTTTGCTAGGTTGTTAAGGGCTAGATTCTTATAGATTTACATGATTAAGGAATGCTTAGTGCTAGAAATGAAATGATCAATCAATTTCTAGATTTAAGGAATTTCACACCCGGAAGGTGTTCGATGAAATTCTTGAGAGAATCTTAAGATTGCTTTACATTCCTAGTATATGGGAATATTTGTCTAAGGTGTTTAGTAAATTGATAGATTTGTGTTTAATGATTGATGAATGCTAGATCACTATCGGGAGATTAAATTGATTTAAGATTTATCAATTGGACTAGGATCATGAAAATGAACTAGTTGACTTCTTGCCTTGTCGTTGAATGGTGATTTATTGCTTAGCCCTTGCATCTTAATTGCATTTAGACTATCTAATCACATTATTTAGGTCATGAATCACATTTCTCCTTTATCTTATTCCACATTTTATGTCATTTCTTGTTTCTTGGTTCTTGCCCTTTTAGTTTCTTTTTAGTTTTGTTTTCTTGAATCCTATTACCTTCTTTGTTTAGGCTTAGCTTAATAGTAGCTTTCTTAGGATTAAATGTGTTAAAATTCCTCCTTGTGGTTCGATAACCCATTTACTACAACTTCTAGCTTTATTCTTGAAGTTTAGTGGTTTAGATTTTGGGATTCAAACTTGATCCGTGTCAAAAGTACTTTTTTGCTTCTTCTTGTACTTTGGACCCTCGAACTTAAACCTCCTTGAAACTGAAAAGTAAATTTGCCACTTTATTCTAAGTTGGAAAGTGTGACTCTTCCAATATGATCATATGAAGAGGGCCAGCTAGGAATTCGTGAGAACTAAGGCTCATCTACGTCCAAGAACCAATACCATTGGGGCGGTAATGTTTCGATTGAAGAAGAGAAGGCTCCAAAGAATTTATCGAAGAAAATCTCAAATATATCCGTAAACAATACAGACACAAAGGTTCAATCATGCATCTTGCCTTCTTGATTAGTGGTTGATGGTATAAAATTCTCATCTCTCCATTTTTTCCTTTGCCTTATTTTTGTGTCCAATTTGTTTCTTCTAATGGCTAAATACTCATGTGTTTGAAACTTGTTAGATAAAAGATGTGCCTCGACTTGACTAACCAAATAACTTATTATCATATTATGTTTGGCACATCCTCATGAGGAACTAATTAAATCTCGATTATTACGAGAATGATTTTCATTCCTTCCAGGGACTTTGTGTGATTATGTAGCCTTGTAATGTTCTGATATTCAAACTACATTCTAATGAGTTTTTCTACCTCGATGCATATAAATTTGCTGTTGACGATGCAAAAACGAAAACCACCCCACAGATTGAACTATTTCCACCTGCATTCCAGTTCTCTACCGCATAATATAACATCAAAGACCTCGCTGAAACTTGCATTGCCTTCCTCGCAATAAAAAACAGGATGAAGAAAGAAACTTTTTAATTACATATACAAACTTGTATTTAACTATATTCCCTTTTTCAAACAAAACTTCATATTCATTTTGCTTTTCAGTTATCAAAACATAAGCTTTAAATAATAGAAACAACCAAAATGTTTCTTGGGTATCTTGGGAACCTAAGAGAGAATCCTTTTGGTTAAACTCTGAGATGGTGAAGACCTAGAAGTGAAGAACGATAAGGTTCTCATCAGAGTTCATGCCTCTGCTCTGAATCCTACCAATACTCTCCAGAGACTTGAATCTTACTCTCCACCACTTGGTTCAAGCCCTTACTTTGGTCTCGAGTGTTCCGAAACCATCGAATATGTCAGCAGGAACCATCGAATTGTAGGCAAAAATAGCCTTTCTTTGGTGGAATCGGGCCTTTACGCATTCCTTTCACGTGATCATCTATACGATACACCACCATATATTCTATACTTACTTTTTTTTTTATAAACATATGAATTTCATTTATAGAAAATGATACAAAGTTGTAGTTAGTTACAAATAGCTAAACCTTGTGGAAGTTTCTCGCCCAAAAAAGATAAAAAACAGGAAAGTTCCAAATTAGAAAGAGCTCTTCTTCAAAGGAGTTCTAATCAACTTGTAGCCATAGCTGCATCAGATTCTTGAATTTCTTCTTTTCTCTTTTTGCTAGTATGACATCGCGCAACCATCTGTCAACTGTCTTGAATATGCTCTCCACTGTTGCAGAAGTTTTGTCATGATGTCTCTTGTTTCTTTCTCCCCATATGGCGTAGATAATGACATGTGCCAAAAGGCGACGGAGGATTGTTGGAGTCGTTGGCTCCTGGTCCTGCATCCAAAGAATCAAAGCATCCCAAGTATGGAAGGAGAAATTCCCCTGCCTTATTTGTTTCATCGCAAGCCTCCATAACTCCTCGCTTATACCGCATCTTAGAAAGGTATGGTCTCTTGTTTCCTCATGGGAGTGACAAAGACAGCAGAGGGGACTTGTTTGGACTCCCCAACTTAGTAGTCTACTCCGCAATGGCAGCCTATCCAGATGAGTAACCCACATGTGAAAGGCGTGACGAGGCACTGAGTCTTTGAACCAAATAGTTTTGGTCCAACTTTGTCTTTTTTTCTTCGGCCTTAATACCTCCCAAGTCAATTTCGTTGAGAACTTCTCCAAATGCTGGCCATTTACTTCCCAAGTAACAGAGTTCTCGCTTTCCTCAGGAAGAGGCAAGGTAACTGTTGTTAAAGCCATATGCAACTCCTCTGCTTGTCTGCTCCTTGTGCCTCTTATTTTCCAACGAGAATTGTCAACTGCATCCACAATTGTGGCATGGATATGAATACCTGTTTGTCTCTGCCCATCTGTACCAAAGATAAGATGGAGAGGTCCTAGGGGTAGCCAAGAGTCAAACCAGAAGCTGATCTTCCTCCCATTTCCAAGCTGCCAGCGGATGAAGAGTCTCGCAAGTGGCCTCAGTCTTAGCAAATGTTTCCTGGTCCAAGATCTTTGCTTCGTCACATCTTGTTCCCAAAAAGATTCATCTCTCAATCTATTTTTTGTCACCCATGAAGCCCACAGAGATCTTGTATTAGCAAATAACAACCAGATCAACCGAAGAGAGAGAGAGTCTTGTTCCAAACAACAAATTTTCTCAACCCCAAACCACCTTCATCTTTTGGTAAGCAACCGTTTTCCCAGGAGACTTTGACATTAGCCCTGTCAGTTACTTTTCCACTCCATAAGAATTTATTGCACAAGCTCTCAACCTGTTTTAGGAAGCCTTTAGGAAGAACAAATGTAGACATCCAAAAATTGAGGCATCCATAGATAACTGAAGAGATTAGTTCCTTGCGGCCAGCAAAAGATAAGGCTCTGGACGACCATGATGAGAACTTAGCCGAGATCTTATCCAGAAGGGGCCTATAGTATGATATATTCAGCTTCCTAGAAATAAGGGGGGAGACCCAAATATCTCACAGGTAGCAAACCAGGTCTAAAACCAAGACCTAAAAGGTTGTTGATTTCAACTTGGTTCAAACCTGCAGTAAAAAGCTCTGTCTTTGAACGATTCATACGAAGACCAGACCAATCTGCGAACTTGTCGAGCACTTTTGAAATCTGATCCAGTGAAGATATTTCATCGTCGAAGAAAATCATCAAATCGTCAGCGAAGGCTAGATGAGATACCTGAGATTCTGAAGCCTGCGGATGATTACCAATTTCTCCAGAGGAGTATTTTTTGATAGAGTAATTGTGAGAAAACCTCAAGAGCCAGGACAAACAAATACGGCGATAAAGGGTCTCCTTGCCGGAGCCCTTTTCTTCCTTTAAAGTAACCAGCCAGCTCTCCATTTATGGAGATCGAGAATCTTGTAGAGGTTATACAGCTCTTAATAAGGTTTATAAAGGAACCAGGAAACTCCAAAGCTATCATTGTGTTAATGAGGAAATCCCAATTGACCAAATCAAAGGCTTTTTGAAGATTGACTTTCAACATACTTCTTTTTGATATATTTTTCCAATTGTAACCTTGAACTAGTTCTGTTGCCAAAAGAACATTCTCCGCAAGTAATCGCCCTGGGATAAAAGGAGATTGACACGAGGAAATAATGCTTGGCATGACCTTTTTAAGTCTGTTTGCTAGCAATTTAGAAACCACCTTATAAAGCGTATTACAACATGATATTGGTCTAAACTCGGAGACCCTTTCTGCTTTAGGCTTTTTAGGGACCAAAGTTACTGATGTACTATTCCATTGCTGTAACAGCTTCCCAGATGCCAAGAATGCTGATATCGCGTTTAAAACGTCATGTCCTACCGTGCTCCAGTTCTCTGTGAAGAACTCAACAGGGTATCCGTCTGGCCTAGGAGATTTACCTTTTGGGAGGCTGAAAAGCACTTCCTGGATCTCTAACACAGAGACAGCCGCAAACAATTGCTCTCTCACCTGGTCGGAGCACCTGAAAGTAACCAAATTTCCAATTTCCTTTGATGAGGCTGTTCTTGTGTTGTCTACACTGCCTAACAAATTTTGATAGTAGTCAACAATTAGCTTCCTCATCCCTTCCTTTCGATCAACTAAATTGTCTTCATCGTCGTAAAGAAAATGGATGTGGTTATACTCTTTCCTGGTCTTGATAGTTCTATAAAAGAAAGTGGAGTTTGAATCACCTTCTCTTATCCAATTAACTCTCGACTTTTGTCTTAGAAAAGACTCTTCAGCCTTTGCCAGGGCTATCCATTTCTGCCGAGCTTCCTTCTCTTTAAGAGCATTCTCTGCAGAGGGGTTCTAGAGCACAACTTCCTGGCATTGCTTCAGACCAACGAATGATTCTGCCGTTCGTAACTCAATCGCTGAGAAGTGTTGCTTGTTAAAGTGCTTGAGAACACTTTTCATCTCCTTTAATTTCTTTGATATCCTTAGCATATTAGATCCAGCAAAGTTGAGGGAATTCGAACAAGCCTCGAGAATAGCAGGGAAATCCTCATGATGGTTCATCATTGTAAAGAACTTAAACGGAGTTCTCCTCTTTTCCTTCATCGTGTTCAGATACACATAGCACGGGCAATGATATGAGATTCCCGGCTCCCCAAATACCCCTAGAGAGTTCGGATAAGCTGAAAACCAATTATCGTTTACCAAGATTCGGTCCAACTTCTTCGCTATCAGCTTAGTTGGATTTTTGTTGGTCCAGGCGTAGGTATTTCCACAAAATGGTAAATCTGAGAGGGAGGCAACATGAAGACAATCCAGGAAATCCCGCATACCTGGTCCTAAAGAGAGAGCCGAGACAGAGGAGTGTTCTGAGGGGGCTTAGATGCTGGTTAAAATCTCCCAAGATAGTCCATGGAAGTTGCGCAAAGTGAGATGCAACTAATATTTCCAGTTCACACCACAATTTTTTTCTTTCCTCTTTTGAGTTTGAGCCATAGGCCAAGGAGACAACAATCTCTTCTGTTATTGCAGGGAGCTTTACGATACAGTTTATGAGCTGGAGAGACTTAGAGACAACTCTGACCTTGACCGAAGGATGCCACAATACCCAAATTTTTCCTAGCTCTGAGAATTCATAGTTACAGTCAAACGACCAGCCAGGAAAGTCTCGGTTTATTATAGTCTTTGATCTTTCCTGACTAACACGAGTTTCCACTAATCCTCCAAAAATTGGCTTATTACTACGCATCCATTTCCGTAATCCAATCCGCTTTACAGAGTCGTTTATACCTCTTATATTCGAACAAAAAAGATCCATGGACATAAGAAAAAGTTAGAGGTTTGGATGGGCCTCCGCCCATGTTTTTCTCTTGTTTTGCCTCAAGAGTCTCTGAGATAGAACTTCAACAAATCTATCATTTTCATCATTCGGGTTATCGTCTTCCTCTGAATAGGTCTGATGATCAGAACTGGTAGAGGAGCGAGGAGAAGCCCCATATAGAGGATTGTGGCAAGCATTCTGTGTGAGGTCTATAGTAAGGCTTCTCCCAGAGCTTTGGTGACAGTCACTTCTCAGTCTTGACTTTATATCAGTGTGAACTTCAATTCGAGGACCCAGAGGATTGGACGATGATGCTTCTCCTTTTGAAACTTCTCTCCAAACATGAGAAGGGGGGTTGGTCTCTTTTGTCTTTTGATACAGCCTGCAAAGCAGATTTACTCTTCACAGGATCAGCTTGAGTCTTCAAATGCGGCTGGGGGACAATTGGAAGGAGATGCTTAACAGGCCCTTTCTCCTTGTCCTTTTCCTTTCTCTGGCATCCTTCATGGGAATGCTTCACAGAACCACAAATAGAGCACTTAAGAGGACCAGCTTTGCACTTAGAGACTGTGTGCCCTACCTTTTTGCAGAACGAGCATACTGAAGGCAACCATGTACTAGAAACCTTCACTCTTGCTATTTCCCCTGTTTCAAATTGGGCATTCACAAACTCTGGTATCACTTTCCTTGGGTCAATAACAGTGCAGATTTTAGCAACCTCAATATTTGTCAAAGACTCTATCGCAGGGTGCAGTGTCACAGGGTGCCCGACCATAACTGCTATCTCCTGGAGTGCTTCCAGATGAAAGAGCTGAAGCGGCACACTGGTGAACTCCAGCCACACCGGTACCCTCATTAGGGCAGGATTTTCCGGTGTTAGGCCCGATGTCCACTTGGCCATGAACATTTTTGGCCATCAAATTACCAGAAACTCTGACTTAGAATCCGGCGGCGAGCATTCGGACAGGGCACTCTGAACAAATAAGCGTTGTTTTCCAGCTTGTTCACCGAGATATCCTTTCGCTGTCTGCTCAAAATGCCATTTACGATGGCGTTAATGGCTGCACGAGCAGGTGCGTCTTCATAAAACTGTCCAAGGATAAAATTATCCCAAGCCTTTCGATTTTTCTCAATGACTGAGTTTGGAATCTTGATACAAGGTTCACCCAATTCAAACAAGAACAGTTTCCCTTTTGGCTGCAATTTGCTTCCTCAGACTACATCCTTCCATTTTAGGTGAGAGCCTTTCGTACTCTCAGCTTCGATTTTACCGATGCTCCCATCAGTAACCTTCTCTTCTGGTCTCAGAGGGTTTTGCTTGGCTACTACGGCCTCCTCTGATTTGTTGTCGTTGCAGAGACTCTTTGACAAGGGGATCTATTTCTGGCCAGGTACGAGATTCTGTTTTGGAGACAGATCTGGACCTGCAACTGATTTAGGGTTTCCGGCGGTTGTGCATCCGGCGGAGAAATTGAGCTCAGCGGAAGCTGATACTTTAACTGAGTTCAGAAGCTCGATCTCAGTAGCTGATTGGATCTTCTCAATTTCAGAATCCGAAGTCTTTCCTAAAGATGGAGAAGATTTCGTTGTCGAAACCGAGATTGGAGAAGAACTCTCAGTGGGAGAGCTCCGGGATTTGCGCTTTTTAGTCTTTTTGTTCTTGGCCATGGTGGTGGCGGGTGGGGGCCGACACCGAGATCGACGCCGGCGAAGCAAGAAGGAGAGGGTTCGCAGGTTTTTCTTTTTGTATGGACAGGAGAAAAACTAACTTATATTTACATTTTACTAAAATAATATCGTTCTCGTTAACTTTATCAAAATGTACAAATGGGCTGGCTTTATATACAAGCATAAACCAAGGCAAGCCAAAAACCTAAACTAGAAATATAAAGCTAAACCGGTTTATATTGTATTAATGTACATATCGAGTCCTAGAGAAAGAAATGTACAAAGAACTATACAAAGTAATAGAGAACATACACTTATCTTCCCCTTCAAGATGGAAAGTAGATATTTCAAATTCCATCTTGCTTACCAGATTTTGAAATGGAGCTGGATGCAACGGTTTTGTAAATGGATTAGCAATCTGATTTTCTTTCTGACATGAAGTAAGCGAAACATGCATGCAAGAAGTTTCTCCCTAACACTAGACAATTTATTTCTATGTACTTTGTTCTCTCATGAAAAACATGATTGTTAGCTATGTGAATAACAACATTATTGTCACAAAATAAAAGTGTCTGTTTAGAGAGAGGAACTTGTAACTCCTTCAAGAAGTTTGTGAGCCAAACAAGTTCACCAACGGCCTTGGAGAGACTTCTGTATTTAGCTTTTGCAGTTGACTTGGAAACAATTTGTTGTTTCTTCAGCTTCCAAGAAATCAGAGAGGATCCCAAGAGAATACAAAAACCATTTGTTTAACGTATAATATCAGAGCCATGGTTGGTTCAACAAACGATTTCCCTCAAAAAGGTTTCCCATATTCAAAACGGCCCGTATAAGTGGCCCGTTCTGTTGTGGTCTGAGATATTGTGCATGTCCCGCTTATATTTCGAGGAGGCCTATTAGAATATTAGAAAAAAAATCCCACATTGAAAGTAGAGAGTATTCTACACTCCTATATATAGGATCATGTATCACTTCACTCATTGCCAATTTGTTTTGAGTTGAAAGCCCATGATTCTTAATATGATGATAATGGATTCTAAAAAAATTTTGAAAAAGAAGCAAGAACACAATCAAATGTCATCATATGTCATGGTGCAAACTAACCAATTAAGAAAAGAGAAAATTAGAAGCAGCGGGCAAACATAATGAAACCAGAGCTTGGAAAAGTATTTAATCATGCAAAATTTTAGTTTATGTTTTCTTAGCTATGAGGCATCTTTCCAAACTCTGCCACGGAAACGCTTCATGTGATGTTCACGTACCTCTATTTTCTTGTTGTTTATTGCACAAGCAAGTGATATCAGCACAACATACCAGATTCTAAAAGACTAAGACACTATTGTTTTTCTTTTGTCTTGGTTATGTTTTTTAGTAGTATTCCTTAGTTTATATATTTTGTGAGTTACGAGCTAATCCAAAATCTTTACAAATATAACCAATTATAATTAGTTCAAATCATAAGGCAAGTGGAATTCGATATATAAACAATAAAAAAGATTTAACTGTTATTACCGGTGAATGGGTAGATCATAAAATCTTAATATCTAGGATGTTTGTTTCTCCTCCCGACACAAGGTTTCCCATTAGGATGCGGCGTCGGCAATTTCTGGTCATTGCATTTGCAATGACTATAAACAATAGTCAGAGAAAGTCACTCGAAAAAGTTTGTTTATATTTGTCTAAACCGATATTCTCACATGGCAACTTTATGTTGCGCTGTCGAGTGTTCGATTAAGTAGTAGATTGAAGATACTTGTCACAGATGAAAATAGAGAGCCAAAGAAAACAACTACAAATGTCGTCTACAAAAAAATGTTCCAGAACATCAATTAATTATGCTTTTTGTTTTTGTTTTAACTTTTTTTTATTTAAGGGTTTGGTTAAATATTTGTTATAATCTCATTATTTTAATCATGAAATATATGTTCTCATTATACAACATATGATGTGGTGCATATTTGTGCATATAAATTGCACAAAACACAACAGACCATATATTTAAATAGGCATGTATAAGTATTATTGTCTAAACTTTGATTCTTATAATTTTTTCGTGAAAGATTATCCATGCTCATGCACCCGCACGACCAACCCGACATGTACAAAATTCTTTAAGTGCCTCATGTATAATCAGTTTCAAAAATATTGATTATTCATTAAAAACATATTCTAAAACATACTTAAAGGATAAAATGTTGTTGCTTTAAGTGTTGGAGTGTGGTAACACCTTGTGGTCAGAATGAGCCAAATATGAGAGGTTATTTTTTATAAAAGTGGGTAAACTTGTTGGCTGAGCTGAAACCAATCAATGAAATTCGGATGGCCGAGCCGGTAAAGAATACTAAGTTTGGTCCAAGGTTTCGAGTTGGGCTAGACTGACTGGCCGATCAGAATGTGCCTAAGGCAAGATTTTTTTATTTTTGGACGAGCTGGACGGTTAGGTGGGAGCTAGATGACTAAGTTGGGCTGATCAGCCAATGAGTATCGCATCTAAACATGACTGTTCGGGTCAAAAACGGTTACAACAAAATCGATGTCTAAAAGAGTAACGGGAGCATCATCTCTCTTTTGAAAATGAAAATCGCGAAAGGATTAACAATTCTGAGGCTTTTTCCGTTATGTCAATCTCCTCTCGACCAAATGTAGAATATCCGTGTCTAGCAATCCATAAGCGAACGCTTCGCAAAGTCCAGTAACTCGCAGGAAACTAAACGCGATGTTGGGGTCAAAAATGGAAGTATCGAAATCAACGACCAAGATTCCCGAATAACTTCCGAGAGACCTCGGTAAATGAATTCCGGAGCGATAAAAAGTCATCGTAAACGAGGATAACCGCGTCGCTTCGGAAATACGATAAACACGAACAACGGCAAGTCTGGATGCCCAGACCCACGGTCTAGGCACCCAATGGGCGCCCGGACCATGCTTTCCTGATTGTCTTCTCCTTCGAATCGCGGTTTAAGCGTTACTTGTTTCGTCTCGATCGGAATCTCCGTTGAAGTTTCGCGGCAATAACAATAAAGACTTGAACCATTCGTAAAAACTGCGTATCGATCGTATGAAACGATAATGGTTAGTTCGAACACCGACATTGTCTTAACCATACGATCGATCTTATCATTTCGTAAAATCGTCACTGCATAGTCGTACGAAGAACGATTTCTCCGAAAGAAATCATAAAAATCGCTTTGTCGCTAAACGGCCCACGAAGACCCAAAACGCGACAAAATCCCACTTACGATTTTGGAACAAGAACCGGCCCAATTACGTCAATGATCTACCCGAGGTTCGCGAAAGATAAAAGGAAAATACGATAAAGTCAATGTCTGAAGATAAATATGGAAAATTCGTAAGAATATGGAATATTTCCGAAAAAATGGAATATTTCCACGGAAGGATATGCATGAATCTAGGGCGGAAAAGGAAACGGATTTAACCTACGGAGGCATATAAAAGGAGGGCTAAGGAGAAGAATGAAAGGGGACATAAATTTCATCACCACCAAACACTTAGAGAGTTAGGGTTTTACTTTTGTTTTTCGTTAGCGAGCTACGACTCAACTAGGTTTACGAGTTTACGGTGTTAGATCTAGGGTTCTCGCCGACAGTTCTTGTGGCCACGACATTACACCAGTTGTAAACGCTCAAACATGAATTCGGAATAAGATATCTTTCCCTCTACTTCGTTTACGATTTCTGCTTACTTTCGATTTACTTTTTGTTTACGATTTTGTTTTACTGGAACTACGTTGTCTACAAATCCAATTTACTTTTACTTTGCAATCTCTTTTTGTTTAATTCATCGTCTGTTTTCATCGCGTTCTGATCTCTCGTTGTTTGGCCAACAGAAATTCGGGACCTCAAGGAAAGTTGGGGTTTCCTGACTTTCCTTCAATATCGTAAATCGACAGTGCGAATTTCGGTTCCCACAGTTTGGCACAAGAAGGAGGGTCCTATTTGCGCAGGGTACGGTTCAATCTAACTTGTAGCCGCAAAAGGCTAGATCGAATATGACTACAGACGACCAGAACAATCAACCAGCTCGTGACGACGACAACGTTGAAAGCATTCTAGTCATGAACAACACCGCGGTCAACGCTGACGCAAACACCGCGGCGTTCGAGGAGATCAAAAAGATGTTCTCGACTCTCGAACAAAAGTCGACCGAACAAGACAAACTGACTAGCTCCCTTGCTAAACAGGTTGAAACCCTAACTGCAAGGACTAGAACCATCCTTCCGCGTGGAGCTACCAGACTCCACGGAAGAAGACTCGACTTCACCACTTCGCTTGAATTGACCTAGACTTCGGCGATCAATCCGATCCCACGGATGAAGACGCTGACGTACACCCAAGAAGGATTAAGGGTCTCACGACACGGAGGGATTCTTAACTCAACGAACCCATGACGGAAGAAGAGGAAAATATCTTCTGGGTAGAGCAAGAGAAGTAGGCCGAGGAGCAGGCTAGAGCCATTCGCAGGATGCGCCAACCATCTCGAGAAATGACCTACGAAGATCTCAACGACATTCACGATCTCCACGACTACATTGCAAAAACGGCGGCAGAGGTCAAAGCAGTAAAATCGCAGATCCATCACATGACTAATGCCGCGCCAGAGATCGACAGGCTCCTCGAAGAGGCTCAAAAAACTCCATTCACTGCTCGCATAACCAACTCCAGAGTCTCCGATCCCGGGAAAGTGAAAATCCCGATGTGTGACGAAACTTCCGATCTGTAAGCTCACCTACTGACCTTCCAGATCGCAATGGCGAGGTCCATGCTCAAGGAAGGCGAAAAAGACGCTGGTTTGTGCCACCTATTCATCGAGCATCTCCAAGGAGTAGCCCTCGATTGGTTCTCCCGCCTAGAGCGAAAGTCCATTGGGAGTTTCTGTCAACTCTCCTCGAAATTTTTCAAACAGTACTCCATGTTTATGGACAGAGATACTTCCGATGTTGACTTGTGGAGCCTGTCTCAAAGGGAAGACGAATCTCTCCGAGATTTCATGAGTAGGTTCAAAATAGTAATGTCGAGAGTCAGCGGAATCAGCGACAAAGTGGCGGTAGACGCGCTTAGGAAGACTCTCTGGTACAAGTCGAAGTTCAGAAAGTGGATAGCCCTCAAAAAACCACGCACTATTCAGGACACGCTTCATAAGGCCACAGATTTCATCATCATCGAAGAGGAGATGAAAGTTCTATCGCAAAAACACAAACCTGCGAAAGCGTCCTCGAAAGACTTAACCTCTGAACATAAACTAAAAAAGAAGGTCCCCCGTAACGATAAGTATGTCCATCACGAGGGAGAAGACGTCCGAGGGGCGCACAATTATGCTGTCAATTCCCCGATTGAATAAGGTAGGACGTCGGGGAACACCTGGATACGGAACTCATCGTATGACGAAAACACCTTCTGCGAGTTTCACCAAACAAAGGGTCACTCCACCGCGAACTGCAAAGTTCTCGGAGCGAGGTTAACAGCAAAATTGCTCGCAGGAGAAATCTCGGATGTAACCAGTGTTAAAGACCTCATACGCGATACAGATCGCCCGCTGAGGATCGAAAATGTACCCACTAGGGATGTCGCGTCTCAAGGAAGCCAAGCGGACGGAAAAAGTGGTAGGAGACTCGATGACAAAGGCAATGACACCAACGGTTGAAGGGTGAATATGATCATCGGAGGAACCCAATTCTTTCGCGACACTGTCTCATCGATAAAGACCTACCATCGAAAGGCTGAGACAAGTGCAAATTGGTCCGCTCTACCCAACGACACAAATGACACTATCACCTTCGAGGAATACAAAACCGTCGGGCTAGACAAACCCCAAAACGATCCTCTCGCGATCGACCTCGTCATCAGAGACCTCGAGGTCGCAAGAATATTCATGGATATAGGAAGTACAGTCGAGAAAATCTTTCACGACACTCTCAACAGGATGAACATCTTGTTTTCCGAAGTCACACCCATGCCAAAACCACTCACAGGTTTTTCCGTCACAATGTCAATGACTCTCGGATCGATTAAAGTTCCTGTGATGGCAAAGGAAATTAGGAAAATCGTCGACTTCGCCGTCGTCGACCATCCCGCCATCTACAATGTAATCATGGGCACACCGTGGATAAATGTGGGAACCGAAATTCTCACTGTCAATGTTATGTGGTTCACGAACTCTGTTAGCCAAAGATCAATAGATCGAGACAGCGGATTAGCGAGTTATTGAGCTAAATACGAAAAAGCTAAACTGCGAAGATAATGAAAAAGAAATCGTAAAAGAGTTAGATAACAAA